>OMKL01048406.1:0-20502 GCA_900302295.1 Parasudis fraserbrunneri
GTCACCGAGGAGGAGCTGCCGCTCAACCCCAGTGGCTGTGCCCGCGCCGAGGTCTACACACGGTAAAGATAACGGCCTCATATCCATCAGGGAAATGGTTATATTATATTAATAGGGGTATTAGGGGTCTGAAAAAAACCCATATGTGCTTCAGTGGGAATGTCAAGGTCTTTACTGCATCAAGCTGTGTAATTGAAAACTAAATTAATGTGACTTAACTATTTTTAACTTAATTTATAAGATTAATTTATAGCCCTAATGCTGTGAACTAATACATTGGTTTAAGACGTTAATTGCATATATTAAATTATTGCTAACTGATTCAGTCCAATCACATTTGTGTTTCCATTTGTAGTCCGAGTAGTATTGACCAATCACGTTTGAACGTGAATGGCACTTGAAATGTAGACTGATTTCTACAGGAACATGCTTTGGTTGCATGCAGGTAAACAGTCCGTGCGGGGAGCGAAAGAGGCGGAACGCATTGGCCGAAATGTCGTCTGTATCTAAAACACCTACAAATAGTATTGATGTTTGTGTATTGTGTACTTGTGAAAAAATCCAGTCTTAGACGTCATCTCTCAACTCAACTCCATTCTCGCATCTCAAGTTGCTAATTGGACTGTAAATGAATTAAGATCTTGATGAAATAACGTTAAAGGTGCTATGTGGAATGAAAAGAAATTCCTTCTCATTAATGACACCGGTGGCCATTAAGTGAGCTGCAGTCAACATCCTGTTGCTCCTCCAGGACCTTTGTGTTCATGCATCTCAGGCTGGGAGCGTCCGATTCACAACTGAACAACGCTGGGATACGCAGGCCGGCTTGTAGATGGTGGCTGATACAGTTCTTTCCTTAAAGGTTCACGGACAGATGCATGGCGGCCAAAAAACATGATTTTTTTGTTGTTGTACCTTTAGGCGCCAAAAAAAAAGCATTCCCCGGCTTGCCATTTTGATTACGATACCGCAGTTGTGTCTGCCGTCAAATGTTACCTATCGGGAAACTGTGTTTTCCGTTTGGAGCCCCGTAAATATTTGTAATAATTTTTGGAGAGGTGTGTGTATAGAGAAAAGGGAGACAGAAAAAAACATCCTTTGGAATTTTCCGGCAAAACCGTCCCAAGTCCTTTACATAGAAATCAGTCCACAGGCTGTTAAAGGCAACTGAGAAAGTCGGGGAAGGTCTTAATTTTTTAAAATTACGTTACAATCCGTTTACACATTGGCAATATAAAGCAATTAATACATGTAAATTGCTTCACATAGCACCTTTAAAATCAAGATGTTGAAGTTGTGACAAAGTTTCCACTTGCTTTTCCATGCAGAAAGTCAACCTTCGACATGTTCAACTTCCTGGCATCACAGCACAGACAGCTCCCTGACATCATATGCTTCCCCTGTGATGACGAGGATGATGACGTCCCACTGAAATCAACCAGGTTAGACAATTACCGTGTTGTGCTGAATATAAGACGACTCTGATTATAAGATGACCCCTCTTTTTCAAGATTCATTTTTATTTGAAAATAATGTTGAAAATCATCTTTTATAATACTTTTTTTTTTTAAAACCCACATTGAATAAAACAACAGGCTGTTGTTTATAACATCATTTGGGAAATGTTTTATAAAAAAAAAAACACATCATTCTTCTACACCAGCCGAGGCTACCTTTGAACTCGGTGGGTGGTATGTTGAGCTCTTCAGCGATTTCCAAGGCTTTCAGCTGAATGACAGCTCTGGTAATGGGCATTCCATCATTAAGTTTTTCAGTCACATATTCATACACCCTCCTTTCAATCTCCTGGAAGTGGATGATTTGTGGACCGCGGTAAGCTTTTCTCTGACTGTTTGCATATTTAAGGCATTCTTTTGGGGCTCACCATCTCCTACCATTACACTCTGTAGCATCATATTTATTGGCTGCTCGACAGTTGTTTGATGACTCTGCTTCATTGATCACCATGATCTTAAAATTGGCATCGTAACTCCTCCTTTGTTGTTTATTAACTTGCCCGACTCTTGAACCATTTTGTTTGACCTGGTCGCCGTGTCTCTCCATTTCTCCAGGCACCTGTCACTGTGTTGTGCGCGCATTTTTTTATTTTTTTGTCAGTCACTGCAGCCTGTGTGTGTGTGTGAGCGGCAGATGCGAAAATAAGACGACACCCCTTTTTCAGATTTCTTTCTAGGAAAAAAAACCCATCTTATATTCAGCACAATACGGTAGTACTAGCGCTACTTTGTTGATACCTGGATAATAAAAGGGCGGTAGGTTGCACTCTTCTCTCTCCATTTGCTTTAAAATGCGGCTAAAAAGGTGGCCTGGTGGTTAAAGAGACCGGTCCGTTACCGGAGGGTCACATGTTCAAGACCTGCTCCAGACCTGCTCCAGCCAATGCGTCTATCCCTGTTGAGGTGTCCTTGAGTAAGACCGTGAGCCCCCTACCTGTTCCAGGAATGCAGCAAATGGCTGACCCAGCATTCTGAACCTTTCTGCTGAAATGTCCACATGGATTAGTGTCTCAGAGGAATATGCAAATAAATAAGTTCCTAATTTCACTGTGTGTAATATGGAGTGCTCTTAAAAATTTTATATTTAACCTTAAAATAGCTTTGTTGTTGTGAAGGTACCAGAAAAGACATCTCATTTTCCATGTCCCACACCCACAGGAGAGCCACCAGCACTGGGCTTCCCATGGCCATGCGCTTCAGACACCTGGAGAAAACCTCCAAGGAAGCTGTAGGAGTTTACAGGTAATGATCTTAGAGGACAATAACATGTCATCATCATAGCACGTTGTCTGTCTTAAAAAGACTGCACTCAAAACAATTCATGAAATTTCCTAGGTCTGCAATTCATGGACGTGGCCTGTTCTGCAAGAGGAACATAGAGGCTGGGGAGATGGTGATCGAGTATGCCGGTAATGTCATTCGGGCCGTCCTGACTGATAAGCGGGAGAAATACTATGACAGCAAGGTGAGTCGGTATCATTCGCAACATAGTTCGCAGAAATCAGTGTTAATATACATGGTCAGGGTTTGGTTATCACTATGGACAAAATGTTATGGGAGGGCTAGGCAATAACACAATATTATTAAATAGTCAAATTTGCCACAATACAATTTGCCATTTTAAGATTAATGAAATTTTGAGCTTTTGTTTTAATATATATAATTAAGTTGTGTCCATTATCATCTGCCTAAAAGCAGAGATGATGAATGATTGTTATTTTATGTTTTTAATGTTCTGAAAATGTTTTTTGTTATACATGAAACTATAATGAATCCCCAACTTTCATAACTCACCAAAGCTTAATATATTTTTTAGCCAATGTTTCCAGACATTGCAGCAACATATGGGTTTAGCTGGCAAATACAGTCATATCTTCAAGAGCTCCCTGAATCAGTTTGAAAATTAGATTAACTCATGGTTTGGTTTTCCATCAAGAGGCTACCCATTTGTTTACATTTTTATTACAAAATGCACCTTTTAAATGTACTTGTATTTATTTATTTGCACATATTAAAACACATTTGAAAACATATATACATTAAAACACACATATTAACACATTCGGGGGAGATCCAAAAATTCCACAAGGTGTTTGAAAAGCAGAAATCCCCCATGACAACATACATCATTTTATTATGTACATATATATACACACACGAGCAACTGACACACACGCATGCATGCATGCATGCACATACATACATACAAAAATGCATACTCTGTCCCATTCTCGCTCATTGTGCCAAAAGGGGGTAGGGTAACACACCTAAAAACACTCCTTCACATATACACAGCATTGTGCGCGCACACACACACACACAAACATTTGCAGAAATATGTTCGTAATAAGACAATGCAAAGAGGGGAAAAAGAAGTATATTGTATAAAAGTATATTGTGAGTATATGGGCCAGCAATTCTCGCATGCTAGCTAACCTAAAACATGTCGGCGGTGTTGGAACTTGTACTTTTTACGCAGTGTCTGAGACATATGCAACAAATGCCATCTGCATTGTATGCTAGGATAAAGTACCTCATAGTTGGAAGCAAGGTAAATAGATTGTGGTCACTACTCCGAGCCGTGATTGATCGGCCGTCGATCGGTATCAGCCGATACTGCTTCTAGTGATCGGTGATCTGCCCCCAAAAACCCTGATCGGGGCATCCCTCATTTCTTTTTGCCATATTGCCCAGGCTTATGTTATGACCATGACGTTTAACTGTCTCATCACACCATCCATCAGGGCATCGGCTGCTACATGTTCCGCATCGACGACTTCGACGTAGTGGACGCCACGATGCATGGCAACGCGGCGCGCTTCATCAACCACTCCTGCGAGCCCAACTGTTACTCCCGTGTCATCAACGTGGACGGCCACAAGCACATCGTCATCTTCGCCCTGAGGAAGATTTACAGGGGGGAGGAGCTCACCTATGACTACAAGTTCCCCATCGAGGATGAGAGCAGCAAGCTGCACTGTAACTGTGGGGCGAGGCGCTGTCGCCGCTTCCTCAACTAGAAACCTTCGAAACGCACAACAGCAGCCATTTTGATGGGAGTACTTGAATACACAAGGTAGACTTGAATGGAACGGTGAAGGCGAATGCTGTGACATGGCCATAGGAGTGGAGTAGCTTATACAAGCTTATATTGCTTATTCAATAGTGGTCTATTGAATCTCTCCACGCCGTAGTTAGTTTAATTTATAGACAGGTGAATGGGTGGCATGAACATCTTTTCAGACCTGTCCTTGAGTTTCCCGCTGAATGCCTTTTCAGACCTGTCCTTGAGTTTCCGTTGAATGCCTTTTCTTCGGTCACAAAAACCAAATTGGAGCCATAACTCATGTCTTGGTATGACGAGTATTTGAGATTTAAATGGCAAAAACTACTGGAATGTTGGCTCCTAAGGGGAAGCGCAGTTAATTCATTCAAGCCACTGTATTTGTGGACATGACGGTCATCCCATCTCACAGACCCCATTCTTCACATAATGTTTTTGAATGCGCCATGAATGGCCTCTGCTGGAACTGGGGCCAGGCACTAGCCATAATTCTGACGCTAGTTGCTACTCGTTAATGGCGATGGGTGAAATACCTGGTTGCAGTTTAATATTCAGATTGCTCTGTTCTAAAGAGGGATCCATTCTTATGCTAGTGAAAAGTGTGTCTCTGTAAATACAAAGCTACAATGGAGGGATGAGAATCTTGATTTTTGCACCTTACTCTCCCATGACCATGACTGCTGGCTTTTGCTGTATATAGTAAGCAAGCAAAGACTGAGATTTTCATTGGCGCAAAGTAAATGCATTCCTGTTGTATATTTGACCCAAGCCACCTCTTGTATACATTTTAAAGCAGCTCTGTTTTTTAATTGTCTGTGTCCACATTCTGGAAACCTAAAGTCTTGTGAGTAGGGAGCTGGTTGAGGTTATTCTCTTTGTTACTTCTATGAAGGTGCTGTTAACGTTTTGTCGAAAGGTGTATTTCATCAAGGTTTTTAAAGTAATAGTCACCTGATGGAAAGTTGGCCCCTTCCCCTTCAGTCACAACTTGGAACATCATGCTTTTATTTGCAACAGCAGAAATGCTGTGACTCTCGCAATGCTTTTATTTACCAGGTAATTTGTTTGTTTTCATATTGTTTATTTCTTTTTTTTGGAAGGTCTATAAGGGAGCGTTCAATGGTGCCAGGGTAAAAAATAAGAATAGTGTTTGTACTGTGCTCACTCCCTTGTGTTTTAAACCCCTACAATACATTATTTGTATTTTTGTATATTGGGATAATAAATGAATATTCAACATAGTTATGAAAATGTATTTGTTGTAAATTATTAACCTGGTTTCTTTGCTGGTGAATACCCACTAAAGAGAGGTGTGAACCCCCACCACCCACCCACACACACACACACACACACACACACACACACACACACACACACAGTTTCTGTTAGTTTTCCTATGAGAACTCCTCTGCTCTGTCCCTTGTCTCTTACGGGTGTACTACCTCACAACATAGAAGGCAAGATAACATTTGGTCTCCAACTTGTGGTGTGTTCCAACCACACTCAGCTGGCTTATGTGTCAGGAGGACATATGCTAGCCACCTCTTAATGTTTTTAGTTAGGATTTGGCAGTCTTTTGAGTGTTGAATGCGGTGTATGTTATTGACTGGTTTTACCATTGTATTTAAATTGAGTTTGTAATGAATGTTACATGCATAGTTTTGTTATTTTATCTGCCTACAGTGAACCCTCGCCTGTATATAGTTGTATACAAAATTTCTAAGCCTGTTAAACTTTTTCTACAAGTTTTTTTTATTTATGATTTTTGCCCAATAAAAATCTTGACATGTTTGAAGATATACACTCAATTCTTCTATTCACTAATGTGTAAGCCAATTAAGGCAATTCGATTATATTAAATGGGTACTGTTTGGTCCTCTAATTACTATGAACATTGGCAAAGTTTTGTCACCGCTAATGCTAAATGAATTGGAGCCATTGGAAAAGGCAAGACATCTTTAGAATTTTAGGTAAAATCACTCTTCTTATTCAGAAGGTGTTCAAAGATTATGGTTTAATGGATTATAATTAAATTGCAAGTTTTATACTCTATTCATATTCGATATTGACACTCTAAAACTGGGAAAACAAAGTGGGAAGTACTGATGAAGAGGAAGTAGTTTACACCTATTCACACACCCAAGATCACTACAGTGACGGATTGATTGATAAATGGATTGTTTTGCAGGCAAAAAAAAGAATGCATTTATTTGCATGCATACCTGTACCTTGAGGGTAACAGACAAAAGTATTGGAAATATTTATTTCCAATTTTGTCCTTGGTTGAAAACAAATGCATAACAGACAGTAGTAGATGTTCAAATTTGTGCAACATGAAAACATAAGGAAACAAAAATAAATCATACATGTAAACAATATAACTGCAAATAAAGCCCAAGATGCAGTATATTCAGTTTGTATTCTTTCAAAATAAGTGATCATCTGAAAACTCAAGACAACCATCTGGTAGTTTTCACCTGTCAACAAGGGGAGGGGTTGGGGACAAGATTGGTGAGAAAAATAACTACGATCTAATAACTTGTTTTTCTTTAGTAAAATTAAGGAGAATACTATTGTTAGGTATGCCCATAAAATGCAGTGATACTGGGTTCACCATAGGTCAAATAAACATGAGAGGTTAGGTATGTGGGTTTAGTAGACGTATCCAATTACTTATAGAGAAACCAGTCTCGGCATGGTGTGCATCTGTTTTGACCAGGGTCATAGTCCAGTCCTGTTTACTTGTTTACTTGTGCAGTTGTGCACTTTAATACTTACCCCAGAGACCCCTCATGGTGCTGGACCATATAGACATTATCATTCTGAAGACAATATACAGTAGCAGTGTAAATGTGTGACCTAGGCTTTAGTGGTGTATTCTCCAAGGCATGTCATGAATAAATTGGTGGTTGTACCTAATGCTTTCTGTCCTTACTGCATTCCTCATTGCCTTCGCTTTTTGGTAAGAGCAAGGTTATCTTAGTTCCATTGTAAGCATGAGGATGATCTTGAGGTCAGTAGCGTTAATAGGCGTGTGGCCACCAGGCCATGCACAGATGGGAAAGAATGCCATGTCATTTTAGAGATATGACATGAAAGCCTCTTGCCTTTCCTCCAGGTGTAGAGAGTTCTCACATTACAAGTCAAGTAGAGTCTGACTCTGCCCCAGTGGAATATGTGACCCTGTTACTTGCAATAGTCTGGGAGAAAGCCCATTGGAGGGTAGCTCGTTTTGTTGTGAAAGA
Organism: Parasudis fraserbrunneri; assembly: GCA_900302295.1. Lineage (NCBI taxonomy): Eukaryota > Metazoa > Chordata > Actinopteri > Aulopiformes > Chlorophthalmidae > Parasudis > Parasudis fraserbrunneri. The sequence goes on from OMKL01048406.1 coordinate 7,827, forward strand.
TCAAATGCTGTAAGTATTCGACACAACTGAGTGGTGTCTACCGGTATTCAAGATGTTAATTACAATATTATAATTAAAATAATCCTTTGGACACAGAATGCTTATTTTCTTGATGGTCATCTCTCATACTCATCAATACACAAGCAATGTAACCCTTGTGGCATGAGTGACTCAATCATTACAATTAAGTAATTGTTCAAGTTGTGAATGACCATATCAACTTGCCTTTTTCCCCAGTGGTGTTGATAGTGTTTATGAAGTTGTGCATGGATTTCTGAGCTAGAGATTGGTAGGGACACCTGTTTAGGCTCTGTAACACTATCAAGCATATCCAGAGAGCCTACTCGGTACAAACAAATAGTAAGCCTGGAGAAATTGTACACAGGGAATACTTTATTTATATATATACATATATATATATATTTTATTTATATATTTTTTATTTTAATTTTATTTTTTTATTTTTTTATTTTTTGCATTTGAATTGACACCCTGCTATTATTTGAAAATGTGTTATACTTGGTGAACTATTATAATATTACTTCATTTCCAACTTCTGTTGTGTTAATGCATCTGTTGCGAGTGATGTAAATCATTAGTTAATATAATTAACATGATATACCATTTGAGCTAAACTGAGGTCCACTGTTCATGCTCTACCATGCGTTATTGCTGAAACCACTTCTTTTCAACTGTCACTTTTCCCAGGAATAATATGGCATGGACACGCAATCTCATGTACTCTGTCAATATGTTATGTTGAACAAACATAATGCGAATGATAAAGAATTTTTTATGTAATAGCCCCACAAAAAAAAGGTAAACTGATTACATATGTCTCTTTCCCATCATTAGAGAAGGCGTTTAAGAGACCTTGGGCGGTGAGGAAAATGAGAGTTAGGACTAGTATATATTCAGGGTTCAGTTTTGGCTTTGAACTTGTGAGTGCCTTTCTGACATTCGGAATCATGAAATCCCTGATTTTCCTGGCTTTGCTCGGAGCAGCATGTAAGACAACCTGACCAATATGTTTTTTTATTTTTTTATTTATTTGTAAATTAGTAGTAGTAGTTGTAGTGTTTCATTCTCTGCACCTCTTTTATGGGTGTTCATGAAAAAAAATCTATTTACTAAGCTGTACACCTTTGCTGAACAATGTCGTATGTGCTAAGTAACAATTTTATTAAATCACAGTGTATATTTGACTCCATAAGGATACATTTAACACCAGCTTGTGTGTATTTGGGTCCAAAGTTTAAAATGTACATTTACAGAGTCAGACATAAACTAATTTCTGTAGAGTAATTTTGCCATTTATTCCTTTGAGAGACTTGAGTATTTTCAACTTTAGCACTTGTGCTGAACTTGGCACACTACTATTTCAGTCGCTGCCCCCGGTGAGGATGAAAAGGTTGTTGGAGGGTATGAGTGCCCTAGACACTCTGTCCCCTACCAGGTGTCTCTGAATGCTGGCTACCACTTCTGTGGTGGATCTCTCATCTCCAATCAGTGGGTAGTGTCTGCTGCTCACTGCTATGACCCGTAAGTACAAACCATAGCGTTTTCATTAAAGATCCAGTATAATTATTTTTTATATTCAGTCATAAATTGCTTATTGTGGAATATTAATGTAATGAGTGTCACATTTTTAGCTTCAGATCAGTATCCTTTGATTTGTTATAACTATTTTAGTGCATCCTCTCTGAGCACAGCCAAATCTCTAGGTTGAGGGGGTGTGGCCTTCTGTTAATTGAAAGGAGACATCAAGTTAGTGTCATAATACATGAAGCTTTCAAATGTAAACAAATTCATGGGACCAGTATGATCAGTTGCTATGGGAGATTAATATTGGCTAACCTGTGCTAGCAGTAGCTTGACACATCAGACCCATGGAACGTACGCAATCTTGCTCCATAGGGTCTGAAAGAGCCCCATTGAGAAATAAACAAACAGCTGGCCAGCGAAAATGGCCGTCAATAAAGTCAATTTGACTTACCATGGTGATGTGTCGGTGTCTTGTCTTTAATGACGGTGGGAATTCATGGCACTGTGATAACATTAAAGTACAAGAAAAAGACGGTTTCTCCATTTATCTGTGTGGTACCAAGGCAATGGGCTGTCAGTGTGCCATCAGACAGGGGCGTTGTATATTAAAGTTTAGAATAGCCTACATGTGCGAGCTATGCCCTGTTGCTGCTGTTAGCACAGAGGGGGGCACAAAATCATCTTTTTCTTGTACTTTAATGTAATCACAGCGCCAGGAATTCCCCCTAGCATGAGAGACAAGACACCAACACATCACCATGATAAGTCAAATTGACTTTATTGATGACCATGTTTGCCAACAAGCTATTTGTTTATTTCTCAACGGGTCACTTTCAGACCCAATGGAGAGCTAGCTTGTGTACGTTACATGGGTCTGATGTGTTGCTAGCAGTATGCTAGCAGGTGATAAATAAATTGTCACAGTTGCTGTGGAAGTTTTTGAACCACTAAAATTAACTAAATTGTAGCAAACTTGTTTCATTACTTGGTTGTGGACTAGCTAGCTGATATCCTTTACAACCACTGAAAACGGACAGACTTACTGATGGGCCAATCAGGTAACCAGAGTACATTATGTAATATCATTCAGGAAGCAGATTGGATATCTGAAATGGCTTGATTTTGTTGATATCCAGGGGGATATAGATCAAAGGGCTTTAGTTATCATTTTCACAACAACAGTTTTAACATTTTTGGTTATGTTACATCAACATACCTTGTGTAAAGAAATGCAATGAGATTGAAAAACACGATTTTCATTGAACTGAATCTTTAAGATACCTGGTGAAAACCCATACAATGTGTGATCATCACCTACACACAGAATGAGGTCATAATGCAGGTAGAGTAAGTGTAATACTTATTTATTCATATGAGAATACTTAATAGGGTACTGGGAATAAGCACAGAGCACTGAATGCAATATGTCTAAGACTTGAACTTCAACCCATCCCCACACACTGCCCAACTCCAGCTATGTCCAGGTCCGTCTGGGTGAGCACGACATCTTTGTGACCGAGGGCACTGAGCAGTGGATTGATGCTGCCGTGGTCATCACGCATCCCGAGTACAACAGCTACACCCTGGACAACGACATCATGCTGATCAAGCTGAGCCACCCCGCCACCCTCAACGACTACGTCCAGACCGTGGCCCTGCCCTCCCGCTGCCCTGTGGCCGACGAGGACTGCATGGTGTCTGGATGGGGCAACACATCCGACAACAGCAGTAAGTTAGGAGAGGAACCTCACAGGGGCCACAGGTGATAGGGGAAAGAAGGGGAGGGAAGGAAGAGTTGAGGTGTTGTCTGTCTCCAGTCTCTTTCATATACTGTACATGCTACCTCCCACATATTGTCCGTGCTCTGGCAGGCACGTCTGGATAAGGAGGCTTAAATCCTTTTTTATATATCCCAGTTATGTTTCACATTCTACCACACATTCTTATGTCAGGGGACTTGGCTGCCAGTTGCAGGGGTAGAGGTTAGTTGGAGGGGTCTCACAGTTGAGAGAGGGAGAGGAGAAGGTAATTCACTCAACTTTTATTTACTTCTTGGAAGAACAATTGAGAGTGGGCCCTCATTTACAGTGTTGCTGAGATTACATTAGGCAATAACAAAATGCAATAAAAACAATACATTTAGGCAACAATAAAAACATAATAAGAAACAATAAATACAAGCAACACATAGATAAAAATCAATCAAAACAGTTACATAAAGAAGCAGGGAGGCCTAAGATCATCGATTTAAACTGCCCATAAGTTAGTAAAGAACCGATCTTCAGCACGCTGAGGATCGGTTCTTTACTAACTTCCAAGAAGTCGGTTCCAAGAAGTCGGGGCACTAAAACAAAAGGCTGACTTTCCAAATTCTGACTGTGCTCGGGGAACCTTAAAGGACCATGCCGGTGTTAATATGCGTTGATTTCCCTTAACTAGTCACCCCACATATATCACATTACCTCTAACCATTTTCAGAAGCAAAGCTCACTGTAGAAGATATTTGTGATTTGAAGTTTTTACCGATTTTTGAAAAGCTGAACGTTATGGCTTCAAAACGTATTTTTAAATTGTTCCCAAGTCGCGCTGTCAAAGATGCCTGAGTCAGTTTCAGTTCATTTTCTGTAGTTTTTATTTTAAGTGTTGCTCATAGAATGTGGCAGTATCAATATCATTAATAGAAATGATGAAGAGAACATTAAACCTTAACATTGAACCTTAACCTGACCCAAACTTTAACCTAACCTTAACCATAACATTAATTTAACCGTAAAAGTCACAGAGAAGTGGTAGGTTGACAACCTCTGGAAAAAGGCTTTTGGCAGTTCCTAGGATATATACTGTATGTCGTATTATGCTATGAAGCGCTCATGAGAATATGTTGCTTATTTGGGATGAAGCAGACATGCTAAGCAGAGCCCAGAGCAGTTCTCAGATCTTATTTGGATTGAGGCAGATATGCTTATCAGAGCTCGTAGCAGTTCTCAGATCTTATTTGGGATGAGAGAGACATGCTTAGCAGAGCCCAGAGCAGTTCTTAGATCTTATTTGGGATTCATTTTTTTGTTTAGTTTATTTCAGCAATCAATAATAAATGCACAGCCAACAGGCATGCATACATTCTAAAATAATCGAGGATAACACAATAAAGTTTAAAAAACGTATTTCCATTGTGGTCCTCAAAAGACAAGGTGAATAGGCAGACATGTGGTCCAAATCACAGCTTGTATCATAAACACATGAATATATATAAAACACAACAACAACAACAAAAACCAGTATATAGCATATAAAATGAGCTCACAGTAGAGGAAGAGTTGGCAGGATGAACAGGCAGCCTTCGAGTCATTAATGTACAGTAGAGGAAGAGTTGGCAGGATGAACAGGCAGCCTTCGAGTCATCAGTGTACAGTAGGAACTGTAAGGGTCCGAGCACACTGCCCTGTGGAACACCACATATAATGGCCTTGGGACAGGGGAATGTGCCACTTACTTCCACTAACTGTTCTCTGTCCACCAGGTAGGACTTGATCCAGCCAAGAGCTTTGATGTCTAGCCCAGTGGCCTCCGTCTTACACAGTAGGTGACCATGTAGGCAGCAGGCAACATGCTTAGCAGAACCCAGAACAATTTTCAGATCTTCTTTGGGATGAGGCGGACATGCTCTGGCAGAGCCCAGAGCAGCAGGGAAACCGATATAGATATCTGTCTCCTCTCTGGCGTGACCAGCCTGGAGTAGACAGCGTGAACAGATGTGTGTATATGTGTGTGTGTGTGTGTGTGTGTGTGTGCATTTGGTGTGTGCTTTTGTGTAAATGCATGTGTTTGGATGAGTGTCTATGTGTTTGCGTGTGTATTTCGTGTAGACGTCAGTGTGTGAGTGTGCGTTTTGTGTGTGTGTTCTGCGGATCAGATTGGCTAGCTATGGGCACCACATGCCCCCCATCTCTCTCTCTCTCACTCTCTCCCTCCCTCTCTGTCTTTCTCTCTATATCATTCTTATCTATCCCTTTCGCTCCCTCTTTATCCATTCTCTATTTATCTCTCTCTCTCTTTATCAGGAGTGTTCTGCTCTATCTCAGTGCTACCCGGTCCAGATGGATATAATATGATGGAACTGTGAAATGAGATCATAAAGCGAGGAAGAATGCCGCACGTTTCTGCCAATGCTGCCATGTATTCATTAACCCTTTCAGGTGCACGATCACACTGGTTTGATCAGAATTATGAGAACTGAGCATTCTAATGATGATGTCACAATGGCTACTGGCCACTGAAAGCTAAGTAGTGGTAGAATTCTAAGATAGAATTTTGAGGAAAAATCCCCCCGAAAAATATCACACATTACACATCTTTAGACCTTTTCTAACTTGGCAACATAAACATTCTAAATATGCCCGTTTATTTCATGTTGCAATGTTTGCTAATACAATATCTGACAGGAAATAAACTTGGACCAAAGCTGTTCCCCTAGCAACAGAATTCTTCTGAAAAGGTCTTCATACGACAGAAACTATACACAATATTTCAACCCTCTAGTTCTTCACCAGATGTATGATACAGACAGCAACAAGAGTCAAGTTATAAGGTCCGATCAGTGACCTGTTGTATCCATTGTATTGTAACAACAGCTCCATGCAACGCCGCTTGTCTTGCAGCAAAAGCTCAACAAATAAATTCATGGTGTTTTCAAAGCAGTGTGTCATGGAGCTGTCGTGGATTTTTTTTCTCATTTTGCAACCGTGGTACAGTGTTGGTGTGCGGATTTCCCTTTTGCTACTGATCGTTTGTATTGTAAAGGCAAACAAACAAACAAACAAAATGGCTGTCAATCTAAAAACAAGGCTGCTTTCCTTAAATACTGACACTTCTTTCTTTTAGGTGATACAAGGGTTTTCATTCAAAGCAGCAATTCATAATATTCTCATAACATGTCATGACTTTTCTACCAGAATGGCACAATGCCATATAGCCTACCCAGCTCCCTGGTTGTTATAGTATAACCTGTTATGTGATTACAGTCACCTATTGTTTGCCTACTAAGACGTTTGCCATGATGATGTAATGGAATAATATGGATAGGAGAGCAGATAGATAGATAGATAGATAGATAGATGGATCATCTGCAGGTTTCAGACAGGAAATGATATGACAACACTTCACTGAAAGCTGCACCCCTAATTCTCTTCCTTTGGGTAAGATAGTAATTTTCTTTCCGCCTCTAACGTCCTGTCTGTTTTGTTTTGTTTTAATCATAATACCAACAGGAGAACTGTCACTGTCTACAGTATCCCAATGAAACCCTAACTCAAAGTACCATGGTGGTAATTTCAGTTTTACCATTGTACCAGCCGATGTATAAATCATTTATCATGGTACTGCCACCATGGTAACCATGATACCAATGGTAATGTGAACAAAAAAATACCATGATACTTTTTTTTGGAAATATGATAGACATAACATAGTACTTTATTTCTGAAAAGATTTCCTAGAGGTTTTCATTTTTGTGTGTGTGTGTGTGTGTCTGCCTGTCTGAAACTGTTGATTTTCTCATCCGATTTGGCTCAGTCTTTGTGGACAGGTTTACAGCCAATCAAGGACCTGCACTATTTATTTAGATCGATGGTGGTCAAAGTTGGACTGCGAGGCGCTAAGTACGAGAGACACGAGCAAGGCTGACACGAGGTTTACTCTGACTGCATGATAAAATAACAAGTCTCCACAGTCTGCTTGGTATTCTCCTAAATACTGAGGATGGGTTTACAGGTCCGTGTCTGCTGTTGCGTGGGTGTTGCGTCTCTCGGAGTGCCATTTTAGTTGGTTTGTTTGTTGTGTGTGTGTGTTTGTGTGAGTGTAAGAGAGAAAAATGGAGAGATAGCGGGAGATATCTGTGTGACTGGAATCTCTGATCCGCAGACCCCCACTTTGATATTTTCTTTTATATGCATTCCAGATGGGAACTCGTTGCCAAACAGAGGCCACATTTCTCCGTGTGTGTGTGCGCTTCGCTGTGTGTTTGTTGTGCACGTGTGCATTTTTTTGTGTCTTTTCATTCACGTGCGTGAGTGTCCGTGCGCACATGTGTGTTGTTTGCTCACGTGTGTGAGTGAGTGAGTGTGTGTGAGTGTGTGAGTGTGTGTGTCTGCTTGTCTGTGTGTCTGCTTGTCTGTGTATGTGTGTATACGTGTGTTCAATTCGCTCGATGGGTCAACGGTTGAAGTGGCTTTATGATGTGTGCAGATCGATGGAGTTGAGAGGTCAGACAAGATGAATACAGTCTGAGAGGGCCGCTCAGACGATCAGAGGAATCGTTATGAGGCCGCTCCTCCGTGACTGGAGGAGAGATGACTCTTGAGTTGACTGCGAAAGCATACAGGGAAAATAATGACGGTACGTGTCGCTGGTGCTGTAATGAGATGCTTGCAAGTTAATCGGGGTCGTGCCCGGTCGGTGTTTGGACGGGAGATCGCCTGAATACGCTCAAATCTGGCCATCGGTGACTGTTTTTACGTGATCACACTCTAAAATAGAGATGACACAGGATGCGTTGTCCCTAACTGAACACATATAAACGAGTGTCAGGGTACGACATGGTCCCCATTCCGATAAAATTTCATTCTTATTGAACGTAGTTCGTATGTGGTTGAGTCTACATTGTTCCACACCTTCAAAAATGTTTACAAATAGCATGTAATATAATTTGACTTTAACTGCCATGTGTAGCCTATGAGAGCATACAGGAAAGAGGAGCCGTGTATTTAGGTTGAAGGACCACAGGACTGTGCTGAAGATGGCTGCCTATAGCCAGAGACCAACTAGCTGCACTTGCACTCTGCCATTGTTTTTTTGTGCGGCAATAAAAGTAAAATGGTCTTCTTGTAGATCAGTAGATCTCTAATCTATTTCAGCCTTATACCAGCCCCTAACGCTGAAACGTCAATATCATAATAAAGCTTTTTCATGAAAAATGATCACTTCTTTAACGTGCTACAGCGTTGGGCCGAGTTGGGCTGAAGAAGAGGCAACCCTCCTCACAGCGATGCATGAAACATTGAAATCGCCCATTTCTGGTCGTGGGTGCGACCAGTGCTGCGAAACACATAAAAGGCGACGGTTTCATTTCTACAAGCTTAAAATGTGAATGACTCAAATGTAAAACAGTGCCCAAAGTTTCCTTGCTGAAGAAATGTCTTTCGTTGTTGCCATCTTCTCTTATCCTTCTCGTTGAAACAAGGTGCAGTTACCTCTCGCGGCCACAGGGTGCCGATCATCCATAGTACGGTTTTAATCCTTTGTGGGGTTTTATTCCCTTTTCTATGGTATTCTGTTGCACTGTACATTGTACTAATTGGATGATATAAATTGATTGCACCGGTTGTTGAGCTGTGAAATGCCTCTGCTGCACCTGTGCAGTTAATCACATTGTGATGAGTGGAGTGTTTGTTTTTATGTGTCGTTATTTGTTGGCATGTGGCGGCTAACCAAGATTCCCTCTTGGGGGATTAATTAAGTGTATCAATCAATCAATCAATCAATCAATTCGCTTTTCTTTTCCCCCCTCTTTTTCATGTCTGTTTGTATGCTTCCCTCTTTTTTCTTATTTTTCCTTCTTTTTTTTTTTGTGTAATTATGTATATCATGTGAAATTAAGCAATTAACTTGCTGACTGGCAGCCACGGGCCATAAGATCGCAATTAATTTTGACTCGTAAACAGGCCCAGATTGGCCATCGGGAGAGTTGGGACAATACCTGCTTGCCTGAATGCCTGATTTGGCCTGCAGACGCTGCAGTCATGGCCTGTGATTTGTTCGGTCCAAATCACATGTAGGCTATTAAGCATGTTGAGTGTAGGCTACAAGGCAAGCCACACACATGGCCTGCAGACTGAATTTGTGTAATTTTTGCCTGCTCCCTCTCCTCAGCTGGCCCCCAATACAAATCAAACGCACCTTACTGCGCAGCGGCACCAAACTCTGGGTGGGCCACACTGTTCTCTGCTGCTGCTCCTGCATGGTGTTTTTAGTGAATAAAAAGGCATTAACCCTGCTGTCATGGGCCACTGGAGGAGCTAGGACCAAGTATATTCAGTCTTCAGTTGTAAGGTTAGGTTTTCATTTACTTTCACTTTCACCTTTAAATTTTGTTTTAGAAAGTCACCCATTCTTGACAACAAATTTAATTAATTATTTACCTTATCAAAGTAAATGTTTATTATAATATCACAGCAAAGATTTTATGGTTCCATATAGGGAAGAGAAAAGCACTGGACTGGAGTGCTTTTGTTATATGGCTTCAATATAGGTTATATTCTATACTGAATAGAAAGTGACTGTCAGCCCTTATGGAATCATGAGCTGTGGTGAGTTTTTAACCCATGTGTGTAATGGAATAATGTATGGAATGAAGTGATCCTGTGACCTTTGTGGGGCCCTAAGCAGAATTTGACATGGGGGGCCCCCCACCACCTCGGTGCCACCAATACTATTGACTATTGTCAATGCTTGATCATTCGCACACCTAAAGCTCGCAAGCTAGGCTAATGTGTTTTAGCTAGGCTGTTGTCTTTGTAAAGCTATATAATGGTGGGCATTCATAAAGCTGCCATGACATCATTTAGGTTTCTTCCAGAGTCCACAGTGCAACGCGCACAGATCGTTGTTCTTCCACGAGCAGAGGCAGCCGGCTGTAATGTACATGCCTTCTAGCCATTACCGTCCTAGCCAACTAATGTTAGTGCAGCTTAGCTAGCTAGCAACATCCCTGTGATGTGGCAGTCCTTACATCAGCATTTTCTTCGTTGGCGGCTTTTAGAAGCTCGATACGAGATTTGTATGTTTCCCTCGGGTTCTTGCATAAAAAAGTGGTCAATGTTCAGTGTAATACACTAGGGCAGTGGTATGGGTCTGCCAAAGACGGGAGGGTAGTGGCTAGAAGGCATCCGCATTACAGCAGCCTACCTGTGACAACAGCAGGCCACCTGTGACAATCTGTGCGCGTTGCATTGTGGAAAAAGGATTTAGGATCAGTTGATCTAAAACTAGGTCCAACAGATAATAGATTTAATGTGAAGAATAAAAACTGTAAATTACATTTAACGAGGTTTCACCGCTGGTGAGTTACACTGAGTTACGCAGGTGTGTTATTCCCTGCTGTTGGCCTAATTAATGGAAATGATTAGCAGGTGTGTGAACTCTGGGCATGAATTAGTATGTCTGCCTTGTTATCCGGTGGAATCATTTGTATTAAAAGGTATTTTAAAGCCGTTGCCCCGGGAAGGTTTAGGCCATGAGGTCGAAACGTGTCCTGCATTGAATGTGCTGATGTCTGTGAGGGACAGACGGGAGACGTGGACGCGGAAGAGAGAAGCCGGATGTACCGGCTTTGTCGCAGGTACGGTGCAGCCGGCGTTTTTTCGCCTGGACGTGCACTCTGTACTTTACATCTGCCAGTTAGTCGCTGGTGACATGCGGAATGGGTTAAAATGTCATTAAAGCTCATAGTGTGTTTAGGGTTAAAAAAGATAAAAAACAGTTCATGGAGTATAGAATTAAAAACTTGATATGCATGATTAAAATGTGAATTTAAGAAGATAAAAATAACTCATGGTGAGTAAAGGGTTAAAAAGATTAAGATTCATAAGACTCACAAGATATATATAGACACCCCTTCATCTTTTTTGGTTTTAGGCTGAAGGAAATGTAATTTCATTGTAAATTCTGTCATCGTTCTCAAGTGTTACTCAATTAGGTCACTAGGGGGGGCACATGCCGCCTGGGAGGTAAACAAATCCACGGAGACGCACCACCCCTGAATAGTTAGAAACAAGCTCTTCATGTCTGTCTCTTGTCTTCTAACTACAGGATTTATCCTCACCCACACCCTCCTAGCCACCACTAGGCCACGGGGGCAACACATGGAGAGCCATAACGCCAACCCCCCATGCCATTCCCTTGCTCCACAGGGTGACAAGCGCCCTCTCTGTCTTGGCCAAGGGGTCATTCCAAAGGGGTGTCAGGGGGATGATCTGGGTGTGTCGCAGTCATATGTGTCGAGGTGCATCAATGCATTTTTAATTGCCATGCTGAAGCACACGGCCACTTTTCATTAACCCATGTACCCTCCTCTGGCTTTTATTTGTTTTGGCTGTGATTATACTTTAGCCGTGATATTTGGTCAAGGTCTGTATTTTTGGACAAACTTTGGAAATTCAACCACTGATTCTATATTAAGTCTAACTGTGACACTCAGCCTCCTCTGGACGTTTTTGTATTATAACAATGTTTTTTCATCCCTTGGCTGCTACAGCAACATTTTTATTTTATTTTAAGGCTTTCAAACCGAAGCCTGGGCTTCAAAATTGTAGTTTTTATTATTTCCCTGCTGATTGGGTCATTCTTTCATTTTTTCTTTTTTCATGTGGAGCAATTACATAACATTTTCCTGTTTTCTCTTTCCACTGTGTTATGGAGCACTGCAGGCCAATGGAATACATTTATTCAACTGAAATGGTGTTGGCTTGTTGTTATAGATGTAGAGTGTTGTGTGTATCTGTGTATTGATAAATGTGTGTGTGTGTGTGTGTGTGAAAGATCTGAACTAATTAAAGGCCCATGGCCTTTGACTCAATCTCATTCATGTGTCTGAAATAAAAATCTAAAGGTGACACAGCAGCCAGACATAACAATCAGCAAGGCAAAATCCCAACATCAGTTTGTTGATGGAGTTGTGGTTGCAGCTAAACCTATAAATACAGTCGGTTCCAGAGCTGTGCATTTCATACCCATGGCAGCAAAACATGAGCGATCCGAGGCACCGATTCAGCACCGAGCAAGCCCTGGTGATCTGCCCCGGTGTGATGATCACACAACAGAGAGATGATGCTGACGAAGCCGACGCAGCTCTGACTCCGACTCCACAGAAGATAACGACAACTCTTCTGACGATGATGTTGAGTTTTCCCTGGAGTCCTCTTCTTCTGATCAAAGCATGACAGATGACAGCTCCACGGAGGTTGACGAGGACCCAGAGACAGAGGGGGACAGCGGGTTCTGAATGGAAAGCCAAGAACGGTCAAGTCCGTTCAGCCACTCGTCGTGACACGCTCCGGTATGTTCCAGCCACTCGTCG
>OMKL01048407.1:4220-15747 GCA_900302295.1 Parasudis fraserbrunneri
ATTTGTAATGGACTGTTTTTATATAGCGCTTTTATCCAAAGCACTTTACAATTTTATGCCTCACACTCACCCATTCACTCACACACACACACACATCCCCCGTCACCACACACACACACACACACACACACACACACACACACACACAAAAGCACAATGAATGATTGGATCAGTTTGAGTTCAACCTCATCAGTTGCAGCAGCCCAAACAGTCAGTGGATGTGCTGGAATACACATCTTCCTTTTGCACCTCAGAGAGAGGTCAGAGAGTCAGAGAGGTCAGCTCCTTGGCCGCGCGCCTCTGCATTGTTATGATAATGTCCAAACGTCTTGGTATTTGAGCTGCAAATAGAGTGCCCGAATGGAATGCCATATAATAGAGAGATGCAGGATTGAACAGCTGCTCGTAACGCAGCAGCTTTAGGTCAGAGGGAACGTCTCCCCTGCAGCTTTATCCTATATCCTCCATGGCCCAACCAAACAAATTAGAGGCTTGTCAGGGGCCAAAGGAATGTAATCATCCCTGAAGTGGAGTCCTGGCCAACGGTTTGCTACCATGGGCCAACACCAGTGTTTCCCAAACATAGGTTTATTTGTGGCGGCCCACCACAAATATATTGTCCAATCTGATACAATAACACATTAGCCCTTTCAGGTGTAGTTTCTTTGTGTTTCTTTTTGTCTCTTTTTGTCTTTATGTTTTCTCAGAATGTTATCTAATTCTACAACTCCACTTCTACAACTCCACATGTTTCAATGACCAGGAGCCATTGTTACATCACCATTAGAATGCTCAGTCCTCAAAATTCTAGTCTCGACATGTGAGATCGCACACCCGAAAGGGTTGATGTCTCATCTTGCATGCACACAGTCCTCTCCACTGCTTGACCGTATATATACCGGTATATATTGCCCATCCCAGCTTGCCACCACCGCAAATAACCTAATAGCATGTGGGAAACGCTGCACCGTTCATGTGCACAGAAGATCCCATGAAATTAGGCTTATAATAACTAATTGTCCAACACAATGTCTAAGTTGGGACGAGTTGATTAGCTTTCCTTTGTTGGAGGCCGATGCCATCATCTGATATCACCAGGGCTCATGCTAGGCTGGACAGGAAAGAAAGAACCGTGGCACCTTGCGCCTTGTAAGCCCTTTAATATTTAAGCGCTCATTAATTAGCAAATCTGTGAGTTGGATGTCATTATACAAGCTGGAGAAACTGAAGCTGCTGACTGAGGGATCAGGTCGCTGAGCCTGAGCAGTTTCCTGTGTCAGAGAGCATGATGGGACAACGGAACGTCTTACTTGTTATGGCGGCTTCAGGTTACCGGTGTCGGTCTGTTACGCCTCGGCGCCGCCTGCGCTGCCTCACGCGGGCCTGCTAACTGAGGTGCTGGTTGAGGAGTTTGGATTGAGTTTGAATGCAGTCAAAGTAGTGTGATTAGGATTCCAAAGTAGAATTCTGAGGGGGAAAAAACCCTCACACGTCAGAGGGTTAACATGTGGTTACTGGAGGGGTAGGAGTATATTAGACTGACACCTGCAAACAAAACTTTATTAAACTATACTAAATTCCTACTGTTGCTGTCCTGTTATGTTGTTGGTACTACTCACACTGTTTCACTGGTCCAGTGAAAATGATCAGCTGTGAAGCAGCAGGTGATTTAAAGTCTGGGGGGCTTGTGTGTGTGTGTGTGTGTGTGTGTAGGGGCGATACCCGGGTCCCTCTGCGTCGCAGCTGGCCTTTGTTTGGGGTATTTCCGCCTGGTTAACCTCTGGGCCCTGGGCAGGGGTGGGGGCTTTTGTCCTGGCTCAGTGACAGAGCAGCGTGGGGACAGAGGAGGGAGGGGCCAGGGGGGGGCGGAGCCTGGTTTTTGGCTGACCATCTGTTGCTCAGACAATACATCCCTTCCTCTCTCAGCTGCTTCACTCTGCAGCTCACAAGAAACACAAATACTAATAAACGCGCGTGCATCGGCCTACACACACATCTGGTGGGCTACCATCTTGTCATTAAATTACATATTGACTCTCTCTCCCTCTCTCAATCTATATATCCCTGACACGCACAGTGTACAGATCCTCACATGAACAAATGCGCACAAGAACACATTTCCTCCTCATTCCAATTTAATCAGTTGATCCATTTATCCAAACCAATCCCACTTTCTTGTGGCTGGCCACACCAGAACTGTCCTTCAACAGAGTATCCAGCGGTTCACTATAAATGATAACCCTAGTAACATTAATTACTGTATGCTGACAGAGAGATAGATAGAGATAGATTCAGGGCTTGAAATTAAGAGTGCTGCAACATCCCGGGGCTATATTATACAACCAAATTCTTTTGGATTCGGGACGATCCTTCTTCAGTTGGGGACAAAATAAAACTAGTTCGGGATGGTTCCGCAACAGTTGTGAAAATGTTGTATTGTAAGCATTTGCTTTAAAGCATGTAGTTTACAAATGGTTACCATGAAGGAATAGTCCCCCTAAATACACTCAGCATCATATATGTAAGATCTTCTATGTGAGAAATAATTTCACTCCCCATTGACTTGCACTGGCTTTATGTCTTACTTGCAAACTTGGTATCCTAACAGGGCTTGAATTGGGGATGATTAGGACATGCTTTTTTTAATGCAAAGCACCTGATAGGCCAGCAATGTCACTATCTCAGTCACTCGGTCACTCAGTCAGTCATACATTGTACTTTGTGGAAGACCAGTTCAGTGCTTCACATCTGTGACACTTTGTTTCCTTGTTTTTATAAATCACAGACCTTCATCCCATACAATCCATATGACATGTTGTGTGTCTTAACTCGAGAGTTGTGATAAAGAAGACCAGTGCAGTGTGTGTTATCTGTCTGGGTGAAAGAAATGATGAGTTGACTTGGCGTCCTCTGTGTGGGGAAACTCCTGGCTTACTTTAATGGAACATGTCTGAGAGTCTTACTCAACAGCTAAACCATTCCAGGGTTTTTTTTGTAAATTTTTCCTCTTAATATTTGCGTCACTGAACTATCCTATTCGAGGCAGCTAGCGGATGTGGTGTAGAAAGAAACCCACAGCAGTATGACTTACCCCACTTCTCTCCCACTGCCCTAACATGCCCAGTGTCATACTCTGTCTAACGTAAGGCATGATGCCTTGGATGATGCACCTCACTGGCCTACTGGTAAGGTTGACTGCCTGTCTGTCTCTCTCTCTCTCTCTCTCCCTTATCAAATTCACTGCTTAAAGCCCCAATCCGGATTCTTTTGAACATATTTGTAACATTCTTAAAGAGTTTGATCAGTAGATGGAAATTAAGCTTTTTGGAACTTTCTTAACCCACTGTAAATCGGAATGTAGGTCAGTTTTACTTTTTAATATAGGTGTTTACTAACCGTACCAATGTAAACAAACCTTTTACTGTCACAAAATACAGCAAATGCAACTCAGATGTACCTGTCGAAGTGTTAAAAAAATGAATGTAAACAAACGCAGACCCTACAAGACGAGTGTTAACAATACGCCACCAAATTCAAGACCGCTGTAATATCCAGTTACATAACAGCAACTGATCCTCTTAAAATCCATAGACTAAACAATATTAATTCTCCTCGCTGGGCCTTAGTAAGCTCACGTGAGGCGGCTTTTCTCTGAGTAGGAATGCGTGCCAATCTGGTACCAGGCAGAAGCAGTCAGTTGTTGGAAAGGATCCCGACACAGCAAACAAAATATTCACATAATCACATCATCTTTAATCAGGGATGTGATTTTTCAGTTATTTATTTTATTTCAGATATTTCCGTTAATTTCTATTGAGAATTCTTTAATTTACCCCTCCTGGTCTTTATTAATTTACCCCTTAGGCCTACAGCGAGTCCTAGGTCCATATTAACAGAGCCTCTCTGATCTAGGACCAGCTCCAGTCTGTTACATTGACTAAGATCACAAGGACAAGTGTTCCTGGTCACTGACCCCAGATCAGCTCTCCTACTTTGGGAAGCTTTGTGACTATGGAGCCCGGTCTCATCCCTGTTTAATGCTGTCTGGCCACGTGTCAGAAGAAATAATACTTCTTTAATCTTCCATGCTCATGTTTCTATTAGCCTCCGTCTGCTTCCAGACAATGGGTGAGGAGGGGGAAGCATTATCAGGTGCCTGCAGCCTTCCTCTTCTCCCAACCCCCAACAGCCTCCTAATTTTACACGACCCCCCTCTAACCCACTCGCTGTTGTCCCTGGTGGTTTGGCAGAGCCACTTTTAGCTCTGCTCCATTAGCTAGCTGCCTGGAAAAAAAAGCTTTATGGTGGAAGTAGGATTTTAGACTGCCTGACTGACCCCTTTGTCCATGAAGAAGCCTGGATCACAACAAACAAACAAAAATACTGAAAAGAATATAGATTGGTTTACAAATTCTGTGCTACAAATGCTGAACACAAATGCACTCAACTTTTCTTTTTCTTTAATGATTCTCTCATATCGACTTGAATTCCTCTTGCTTTTAATCTTTTGTCTCTGTAATTCAGTGCTGATGGTGCAACACGATTGGATTCACTTAATCTTCAACTGCCGTGAACACGAGCATCTTGGTCATTGTTCTGACCCTGGCGGCACACTCATTTGTACAGCGTGGATGGGAGTATGTGTGTGTGCACACACACGTGTCAGCCTGTTGTTAATAGTTAATGAGGATTGATGTCTGGTAGCTGTGACCTTGTATAAGGTTTCCTAGTGGAACCCAGGCCTATTGATCTCCACCAGTTTTATGGCCTGTTGGACAACACAACTCTCCCTCTCTCACCATTCACCTGGCCGTGGTGGCACTCTTGATGATTAATGCTCTTTGCCCAATCAAAGACCGACCTCTCACTGCATCGTAATGGATAGTAGAGAGAGTTTCATGTCAGGTTGCTCTTGTTTCTGCAAGTCAGATGTCAGCGTTTCCCACAGGTTCTTGTGCTGTGGTGGCAGGCCGGACTGGGAGTCGAGAGTCGTGGAGCAAAGACACACAGTGTCACAGATACAAAGCATCAGGGCAGATTCTCCAAACATGAGTCAAATGCTGTGCATGTGAGCCGCCAGGAGCGGAGTGGCTAACTGAGTGAGTGAGTTAGTGACATCGCCAGTCTATTAGGTGCTTCGCATCTAAAAAGTGTGTACGGAATGTATTTGTGGTGGACCTTTCTGATAAAGTGGACCACCACAAATCTATCTATGTAGGAGAAACACAGTATCCTAAAAGCCAAGTTAATGTTTAAAGGAACACGCTAACACTATGGGAATTGCACATACCGTCTTCCCCAGAGTCAGACGAGAAGATAGATACTAATTTCCCCTCTGTGCGTTCAGTGAGGCTAGCCTAGCTTAAAACTCTGGGAGAGGTGTTAGTTGGCCAATGCTAGGCTAGCCGTTCCTATCCGCTTCCAGCCATTGTGCTAAGCCAAGGTAGCATGCAGCCAGATCTCTTTCTACGGAACATAAAGAGAGGAAATTGGTATCTATGTTCTTGTCTGACTCTGGGGAAGACGGGAATAACAGCGGAGAAAGCAAAACTGATAAAAATAGTCACTATTATACAGTATTCTCTGATTGGGCTAACGTCTAGTGAATGAAATAGTGAAAGTAAACTATTCCCCGTTTTTCTTGGGACCCCCTGAAACCTCCTCAAGGACCCCTGGGGGACCCCATGCTGAGGACCACTGGTTTCGACCATAGCTTTTAAACTGCAGATTCAGGATGTGCTGCTGGCATTCTTTCTTATCCTCCGCAGTCAATGCAACACAGAGAATGTGTTCTATAAATGTATCATTCACTGCTGTAAGGAAGTGACTCTTCGTCTGAGCAATCAGCCTCAGATTCCTGTTATTGCTGCGGGTTACTGAGCTGCCAACAAACATGGCCGGGAAGGTCAGTGACTTCACATAGCTACACAAACACAGGAGACCAAACCACCTATATCACATATACTGTAGGGCTGGGTTTAACATCTGGCTTTAGCCAGGATGTGATCTGGAGTATGCGTGCTGAGATGTGGGCATTTTTGGTGTTTTGAAAAATCCAGAAAAAGCAGAAAGAAATGGTGGACAGAGATGCATTTTATAAGCTGATGGGAATAGGCTGATAGTGGACACCATTTATTGTCACTCTGCGTTACAACAAGGTCGACTTACCCTCGTTTTGGGTGATTTTCTTTTCTTTTATGAGGAAACGGCAACCCAGCACAGCCGCGGGTTCAAAGCACTTGGGCTTTTACAGAAAGCGCATGGGGCTGAGTGTTTGTTTGAAACTCTTGACACACCCTCAAGCCTGCATTTAGGCCCGCTTAACAGCTTTTCCCTTACCAAATGCAACGACGATTTAATGAGAGGGTAGCGGCTGCGGTGCCAGTGTGCTGTGGTAAGGGACTGGCGATGTGGCACATGGTTATACCGGGAGAGGAGAGAAAGGAAAGAAACTTGAGAGTGAGGGAGGGATGGAAAGAGAAAGTGGACGGAGAGGGGGAAGGAGAGGATCAGATTGACATTGCTGGCTGGCAGGAGCGTGGCTGTCTGGTGCCAGGCGCCATGACTCGTGAGCACCCACCATGTCCATCATCATCAGTAGCCCTGAGATCTCTACTTCTAGACAATGTGAAGCGCTGCTAGTTGTGATGGGTTTTATATTCCAACATGCCATGTCTATTTTGGATCGGATCCTGTTACCTGGGATTCATGACTCGACAGTGTTTCCCATGTATAGGTTTATTTTGTGGCAGCCCACCGCAAAAACAGGTTTCCCAAACTGATACCATGACACATTATATCATGAGAGAGACAGGATCAGCCTGTCACCGTGGAACACTGCTCAGTGTTTCTGAAATACATATAAATTCCAAAAAGACTTAGTATTTTGTAGGCTTAAATGTTATTCAATAAATAGTTTTGCTTCCACTTCTGTAGTAATTGTTTTGAAAGAGTATACTTTTCTTTATGTTTACATTTTTTGTTTGTTTCATTTAGCAAACAAATTAATTTCATCATGAATTTCAATACGGTTGATGTTATTTCTAAAACTATTTCTATTAATATCGTTATGCCGATTTTCTTCTTCTTCTTCTTCTTCTGGTTCTCCTCTATGTGAAACAAACACACATCCAGTGCCTTCCTCTAAAACAGATCACAGCAGTGTGTGAGCTGTACTGCCAGAGGCTGATGTTTTGGTGCTGTCTATTGTGTTGCAGGGGGCCCGCGTCTGGCTGAGACACAAAGAGCAGCTCCTCCCCTCCACCGTCAGCTCCTGTGTTGATGCCTCCCTGGTCCTCACCACTGACTATGGAAAGGTAAGCACAACATTTGTTTCACTGCCAAAGCATTCACCATCATCTGTCTTACATTATCAGCAGTGTCGAATCCTTCAGGAGCTTTCGTCAGTTTAATGACTTTGGTTGAGACTTGGAATGGGACAATAACCAGTTTCACTATATACTTATCTTGGTGAAAACAAGCACACAAAGAAAACATCGTAATGACACTGTCACAAATATTTCTTACAGTCATTTCCGTTATTACCAGTTACTGAAGTTAAATAACCAACATCAACTTACTATCCAGTGATGTTTTCATTGCTT
This sequence comes from Parasudis fraserbrunneri, assembly GCA_900302295.1. Classification (NCBI taxonomy): domain Eukaryota; kingdom Metazoa; phylum Chordata; class Actinopteri; order Aulopiformes; family Chlorophthalmidae; genus Parasudis; species Parasudis fraserbrunneri. The sequence goes on from OMKL01048407.1 coordinate 11,825, forward strand.
GTTTCATTTTGAATAGCTGTATGGGGTAGTGCCTCTGGCATCTTCTTCTTGCCCTGATGTGAGCCCAGACAGCCCCCACCTCTCAGTCAGTAGGCTCAGTGAACAGAGAGTTGACATCAGAGAAATGCTTTATGTCTTAGTACTATTTGAAGATGTTCAGCTTATTTTTACTAATTACCGAGCTATTAACATACATTTAGATAATTTTAGCCAGGATAATCATATGATGGAATTTTTTTATTTTGGCATGTGTCTAAACTTCCCACTACAAACCTTTTCACTGTCCGAAGCTGTCATCTGTCTCCCATTATCTCTACTGTGCCAAATACTCCAGCATCTTTCATTAGTTTAATGACTTTGGTTGAGACTTTTAAAATGCAGTGAATTGCCCCATGACAGTGTGTTCCCACAAGACTTTATGGGTCTATCTAAAACCGGCACTGTTTAGTCTTTCTTATAGACTTGAGAAGGTCGAATCAGTGCATTTCCGCCGGCTGATTTTGACTATGAGCCAAGGAAGGACCCTCCCTGTGTACTATAAGCTACAGATGTTGTAAAGCCTCTCTGTACTTTCCTTGATGCAAGTGTCAAATGATGCACAGTAGAAGCATGAGTTATTAGAGATGTAGGAGGATGTGTAGGAGAGGTATTTATTTTGTGTTTATCATCAGTGTCTGTAATAGGCTCTGTGATGGGATCTACACCTTTTGTAATAAAGTAAAAATGGCAGGAATGGGCTCTACTTTGTGATACGTCAGAGGCCCATGCTTATCTGTTTGGCTTTGTGTGTTGGCCTTTGTGTCTGAAGGAAATCCTGTGAGAGGGAGAGACACATATACACACACACGAAAGAGAGAGAGAGAGACAAAAAAGAGAGAGGGAGAGAGATGAGAGAAGTGGGGCAAAAACAACAAAGACACAGATTGGAGAGAGGGAAAGAGAGAGAGAAAGAGTACAGGGCAAATAAAGAAGGAGGCATACCAGAGAAAGAGAAAGAGTGGGGGCTGTTGAAAGGTTGAAAATAGCTTTTGATGTGAATATCTGGGGGTCAGATGTCGCGAGTAGAAAAATGAACCTTCCGCTTCTGGTCTCGTCTTGAGGAATGCCTTTGTACTGTACATGTACATGTACTGTACATACTTACTCTCCTGTGATCTGGACTGAAAAATATCTTTTTTTGTAGTTATGATAGGTGTTAATGCCTAGTTATGAAAGAAATTATAAAGTATAGACGCAGCCCCTGTTCAGTTGATGACAACAGGACTAGATCATCTGCGTACAGGATTTTGATATAATACTACTCACATACACAGTGTTTCCCTCAGAGCTTTTTAGCAGCACTGAATTCTAGAGCACTTTTATTTAGTAAAACCTCAGATTCCAATCTCCGGTGCTCAGCCGAAACGGCTGTCACTGAAAACTGGTACGTTTTACATTGTAACGCATCTCCTTGAATGCAACAACAATAGATGTCATATCATGGTACAGTTATGGCAGTTTTAAGCTAAACACCGGATCAGCTATGGGCACGCATCACACCACCGCTCACCCCCTCCCTCTGAGGCACTTAGCACCTCCACTAACTACTTTCCTGGGGGAAACCCTAATACAATACTATATTTGACCCTCTGGTAGCTCCTCATGGTCAATGACTGTCCGTCTTTACCCACAGGTCCTTCTGCAGGGTCTAGGAAAGGAAGGGCAGGGCCCAGGGAATGGTTCATTCACTTACTATGCCCTATAGCATTGTTTCCACACCCGGCCTCTGTCACACAGCTGTCATCCTAACCCCAACCCCAAGGCCTCATGTTATTTCTGGATGCCTTTACCATTGATCTAAATATGGCCGACATATGGACTTAAGTGACATAGTTGCTGAGGTGCAGAATTTCCTCATTCAGGAACAAGAGTCATCATCATCATCATCATCATCATCATCTGAATGGTGCAATTCTTGTCTTGCATGAGTGTAGTCAGCTGCTTTCACTGACCCACATTCACATTTAGCATTATACTATAATAATACAAAATATTATAGAAATATTTTCATGTTAATATTGCATGGATGGGGCTGAAAGGGTGACATGCAATGTCTTTTATGTGATCTGACACAGAAAGAGCAGTGGCCCTTGTTTTGGAGGGCAGATTGATATCTTCAGTGCTGTGAGACATCTTGACCCTCAAGGAAAATCATTCCTTACCCTATGCTTTGTATTCAACTGTGCTCATGTCTTATATAGTCTTTATTCCATGTTTTTGGGTGTGCAGCAGTAGCTACTAACTACTAAAATAACACAGCAGCTCCATACTTATGAGGAGGTGAGCCAAAATATTCTAGGCACAAGTAGCCATGATTAAATGTAAAAAATACATGCAAGTCAGTTTTTAACCCACTTATTTGCTCCAGTGAAGAATGTAGCTTCTGCTATTGTACTGTACAGTATGTACCTTAAGGGCTGCAATGGGGCTCAAGTCCACTCAACCCTTTGCTGCCTGGCATGTTACCATGGAAATGACAGAAGAGTCATTTACAATATGCCACAACTGATCAGCCATGTTAATTAGTGACTATGTAGTTGATATTGAGGGCAAGTGCATTATGCATGGGTTGCTGACCTGAGGGCCTTTTTTTTGGGGGGGGGGGTCCTGGGCCCAATGCATTATGGGTATTGAGACTAGAAGGCTAGAGAGGCTTTATGGGAAAGAGCACATGAGCTCGTCCACGTGTCCTCCTTCCTTAGGGTATTTGCCTGATGTCTCTGAGGTCAAGAGAGATCACGATGTGGACGTTCATAGTGTGAGTTACAGCCGGCCCGCAGTCAGCCATGTGTTGTTGGAGCGAGAGAAGAGCATCCGGCTGCGGTGAGAACATCATATACGACATCTTGAAGGGATCTACGAGGTCAGAGGTGGGATAAAGGATCTGTTAGAAGCTGGACCCACTGCCGCCCTGCTTATTAACAGTCTAAACATGACTGGGGAGTACCGCAGGGTGCCGTTCCTGGCCTCTTAGCGTTTCTCCGTTTCTCTCAGTAGGAATGAAAACACAAAGTAAAACATGGGGTGTCTTGGTGATGCCATCGCCACATTGTTGGTTTGAATCCAGCACACGATCTTTGACCTCTGTCTCTCTCTGTTATATACTGTCAAATAAATAAAGAAACGGCATAGAATAATAATTGGGTAACACGGATAGGTAAATAAAATGTCCTTTTTAGCCTGGGAGTGAGACAGGGACCACATCACACAGTGTAGTTCGGCTGTCCGCTCACATGTTCTCCACGTATGATCAGAATGTGTTGAGGTCACCAAGGGCACTGCAGCCATGTTGATGTTGTCTTCCACCAGTCCTAAGACTCTGTGGCCAGAATGGCAGGAATGTCAGTCAAACAGAGACAGACAGACAGTCTCCACCTAGAGGATCAGGGAGTTATGTGATGCCCTGGTCTTGGACAATCTGTTGTGGTGTACTTGCGTGTCTCCCATGTTACGTGTCCATAATCTTAACTCGATGTACCCGGCTTTGTTTTAGCTAGCAGCGTGTGTATGATTGTGTTTGAAGTATTAAATTCAATTGAGTGTGTGTGCGTGTGTCCCTGTATGTCTGTTTCTGTTTGGCTATCTGTATCTGTATTGTTTTATACTTTATCTCTGTCTATCTATCTATCTATCTATCTATCTATCTATCCATCTATCTATCTATCTATCTATCTATCTATCTATCTATCTATCTATCTATCTATCTATCTATCTATCTATCTATCTATCTATCTATCTATCTAGGGAGTGTGTGTGTGATGTGTTTCTGTGTTTGTGATAGGTGTGTGCGTGTGCACGTGTGGGTCCTTTGTGTGGCTCCTTTGTGTGTGTGTGTGTGTGTGTGTGAGTCTGTATGCCTGTGTGTGTGTGTGTGTGTGTGTGTT
>OMKL01048408.1:0-10619 GCA_900302295.1 Parasudis fraserbrunneri
CCACTGGCCAGTGACAAGGCAGCACGGAATCCCTCTGCTAGATTGCCACAGTTATCAAAGAGATTGAATCCGAGAGTCACATTAGGCAGCAGGTTGGAGTTGCTGTTGATCTCATCAATGGCAAAGGCCATGGTCTGGGCCTGCCTGAACCCTAGAATGTCAAAACTGACAAAACAAAATATCACTGTAAACACTGTAAAGAATGATAGCCCATTATCACATTAGGAACTGTATAGAATTATTCAAAAACAACTGTCAACTAAAAAGCCATAAATAACTAATTGCTGTGTTTAGATTACTGTTTAAATGCCGGTAACACTTACAGTGCATTTGTTTTTTAGATCTCAATAGATAATAAATAATCAATTAGCTTAGGATTCATACATGTTTTATTATTCAGCCCCTATTAATTAATCAATTTCACCATTTTCTGTCACCATAATTATAGTGATGGTGATCAAATATTACATTCAATTTTGTTTTGTACTATTTCTTTTGGTTTTATTGGCTGGAATGCAGAGCAGTTATTCTGAAAATGACCTGTTAATATCCACCTACCACTCCTCTTAAACCAATCAGGTGATCTTTTCAACAACTTGAATCATGACCCCAGCAGAGCAATGGCAGCATTGAAAAGCAAAGGCAACATAATCTTCATGGGCACCTCTAACTGACGAATTAGAACCCGGTCCGCCAGATGGTCTGTTACCCAGAACCATCTGGGAAGTAATCCTTTGAAACTGTTTGCCATAGGGCCAGCACTTACAAAAAATAAAATAATACTTGGCAGAGTATCTTTGCCCATTGCTGCCAGTAGTTTCTAAAAGGACACTGATTAGGCTGAACCACCATGTCTGAGTCAATCATCATGCAAAAATCATTGAAATCATTAATAGATATGCTAGCAAACAACTCAATATTCATCATTTCAACACTGCTAGGAATATAGAATAGTTGCCATGTTGTGGAGAGAGGCTGGTCACTTGCCCCATTTTCTTCTCTCTAACTGGTTGATGATGTAATTTAGCTAGCAATGAAAAAGTATTGGCTGCAATATTGTCAAAAATAATCTGTTTATTATTACTTCACATATAAACTTAAAAAATGAATAACCAGATTGTACTGGCATCGTATCCTAAAACTGCTGTCTCAGTACTGTGGCATGACTCATATTATCCACATGGTTAAAAAATGTGGGAACTCAGAGCAACATACTGTAGTATCATAAGACTAAATTGAAACTCTTGAAAAAGTAATTTCACAGTATCTTAAGTATACTGAACTGACCAGATTGATCAGCATCCTACCTTTCTCTCCTCTCTGCTGAATAAGGAAGACACTTACCCATGGCAGGTGGGCTGCTGTGGCTCTGAGGTAAAGGACAGCTCAGGAAAGACAGAGAAGAAATGGATCTCAAACAGCCCACCCAGAACCACGTCCCCAGCCCTGTACATTCTGTTTAGATGAAACTGTTGCCGTAACTGACAAGCCCGGGAGGAGGGGATGGGTAAGGAAGAGGAAGAAAGCAATTTAAAGACCAGTAACAGGTGCATGTCTATGAAAACCCTCATGACTGTCTTCCTCTGTCGACCCAGTTTTCTCTGTCTTGCACCCAGTCACTGATTTTTATAGACATTGATATGCCACCATCTGTGTAAACCCACGTCATTGTTTACACCTCATCTTCCACACCAGTGACACCACCCTTATCAGGGAGCAGGGGTGGAGCATAACATAGTTTGGGAAGTTACTTTTCATATGGAGAGAGAAATGAGACAGTAGCACAAGACATTTGATTCCAGGCAGTTACAGTACAATAGGCACTAACCAAGGCAAGAGCACCAGTCTACACAACCCTCAAGACATTCCCAGTGGGCCACTTTAATGTGATATGAATCTCACTTTTTTTTTTTTAATTTTTTTTAAAATTATTTTTCTTCTTTATTTCATATTTGCCATATCCAGTGATTTAGTTATCAAGAGTGTAGACTGTTTTTTTACTGTACTATATTTGCCTCCCTACCCTCTCATTCCATGTGTGGAGGGACTAGGGCTAGACGACAGGGACGTAACAAGGAATTCAGGGCCCTGTGCACATGATGTGTCTTCTCCTCCCCATCTGCAACTGCATGCACCTCCAGACAATCTAATAAATTAATTGACTTAAAGCTGTAATAACTACTTTCTGACAAAATCTTTCACATTTTCAAAACTTCTTACGACCACCTGCTATCAGGTCTCATTGAGCCATGGTGTCCTACTCAGTCAACCCTGCGCCACCACCAACAGCAAGTCTGTTGTTATTCCATCTTCCCAAAACCCGACCCATGCTTTTGCTCCACCTATTTTATAAGCCTATGCATTAAAAAAAAAAAAATAAAATAAATAAAAGTCAGCTAATCTCTTAATTACATCAATTATGAGAAAATAAGAAAATGTTTTATTTACAATATTGAAATTGACATTCCTGACATCTATTTGTTGTTTGCTATTCTACAGATTAATGTAGGTGCGCACATATGACGGTTTCATCAATGACCTCGTTGGGTGTGTTTATTTTCAATGAGGACATCACCCCCTCCCATGATAAGCACCTGACATATCATCAAAGATAGGCTACACAAAACATATCTTACAAAATATATATATATATAAAAAAAACACCCAGGACAATATCCAAATAAATGGCTGTAACTCACTGAGGAAAAGGTATATTTGTACCAAACTTCACATGGAATACAGCTTTATAGGTTGAAAAAAGACAAATTCCCTGACTAGTCATGCTTGTGCAGCTCAGAGTGCAACAGCTGCCAACAACATAGCTCTTCTCTGTCATCATTGGCGACAGGGAAAGACACTGGCAAGCTGGAGACATTGGCCAGTTATTAATAAGGATATAGGCTACCATTGGTTAAGCCTATATGCATGAACAGAAAGGGACAACCAGCCACGTGATGTAATATAACATTCTCATGTGAGTGAGAAAAATTTTAACAAATCTCAAGGCACATTGATAGGCACACAGTTTTAAAGGGGTGCCACACCTAAAATCTGATTGGCCACCCAAGATGCCACCCCAACATTTCTGGCACATCATTGGCTTCTACCTTGCTGTGGGGCGGGTGTTTGGCCAGACACTGAAGTGCAGGAGATAGGGGGGCAAAGGGGTATTCCACAGAACTAGAGGGCCCACAGGAAGTGCTCAGGTGGCTGCACTGCTGCCCACCCCTCACAATTAAATTATTTGTTTGATAGGCTTACATTGGTCAAAACACAAGCACACTAAATTCTCAAATGATATTACATGATGACCAGAACAGTTTTCCACTGACAATTATGATTTACTACTGTCACTTCAATGGGGCTCCTTGCCTCCTGCCTTTGGGAACCCCCTTTGTAGAGCCCCGGAGCTTGCAATTCACATGCAGTGACAGAGCTTTGACACTTGAATAACATAATGGCTGGATTCTACATTACTCAACAGTTTATGGTCAACAAACATAACAAATGTGTTGTAAATGTTTATAAATTAGTATGAAAATGATAGTTATGTAGAATAACTGTAGTTATATGAATGTGGGCAAAGGATCTTGCTTCACCTATTGGACTGTTCCGTGCGCGTGAGTGTACCAGCTGAAATAATTTTACAGATGCACGTATCACCAACCAGGGCTTCACCATCCTGCCAGTATATAAGCTGGTGTTGAGCTTGAATTCACCCTTCTGTAGTTCCTTTCAGAGGCCCGCGCCAGCAGGGTGGAAAGCAAGAGGCTTTGCCTGCATTCATATAACTACAGTTATACTTCATAAATTATGTTCTATTTCATGCAGGCTTCACATCTTGCTTTGCCTATTGGACTAAGGCAAAGTGATGTGGAGCCCTGATCAATGTTCCCCCTGTTGGCCCTAAAAAGAGACCAAGAAAGACATAATTAAAAAGTCATGCCCCTGCCAAGACCTAAAAGAAGCAGAGTAAAAAAAACTTACCCAAAACTGGGGAAAAGAGACCTTGGCTTGGGGTCCGCAGTGTGTAAAAACGTGCCTGCCATATATCTGAACTGACGACAAGGACAGAAAGAGAATGGCTGATCAGAAAAGCCTGTTGGGGAGGCTAAGATAAAACCAGATAAGCCTGAAGGCAACATCATAACGTTAAGACACCAGTAGGGGTGAATAGCAGGGTAGCCTACAATGCAGGTTACAAATTGTAACAGGAAAAAGGAGGAAAAATGGCTTTTCTGATAGGTAAAAATTATGATCCCTGAAAAGAAAAAATGCTATCTCTGCAAAGAAGAGAGAAGCAAGTTACAGGGGAATATAAAAAATGCCTGGTAACACAGTGTGGGAGTTCCAAATTGTAACCACAAAGGGGAGAAGACAGGCAGTTTAATTTAAACAATGCATTAATAACCCCAACTGGAGATGGAGCTGGGAGGCATTTTATTCTAGCAAGAGCTAGAGTGATGAGGAGGGGCTCCTGAGATAAGGACAGAGTGAAAGAGAATTCTCAGACACGTCCAGCAGATAGAATCTGATAAAAGGGCATGGGGAAGACCAAGAAGCTGCTGCGCAAATGTCTTCCAACTAGATCCCTCTAAAAAGACCAGAGGAAGCAGATACTTCATGCGGGGAGTGGGCTTTGATACCGACCAGTGGGGTCTGTCTGGCTTGGGTATAATCTCCTCACACAGCCAATGGCCTCTGGCTGACTAACCATGAAACACGAGCCGCCGCTGAGTGGTTCTGATGTAAGCCGTGCGTCTCACATAGAGAGTGCGTGGATAGGGCATGGCAGATGCATGTTCTTCTCCCCCTTGTCCGAATGGGGAGGGGGATAGAATGCCTTCTGAACATCAGCTCTGCTCTCACATTGTCCATGCCCGCAATGTGGAGAGCTCAGAGACTGTGCAGGTGGACTGAGGCCCATAATCTCAGTTATACTGCTGTTCGATGAAGATGTGGCGAGTGTACTCCACCCTGTCTGTTTATGTAGGCTGCTGAGGTTCGGCTGTCTGTTCTGGCCAAGGTGTGAAGGCCCCTCAGTAAACAGTGAAAAAGTTTGAGCACTAGCGAAACTGCTCTGAGCTCCAGCACATTGATGTAAGGGGCAGGGGTCTCTGTCCATCTGTCCCCTATTGCATGACATTGACACGTCCCTCCCCAGCCCATCAGGGAGGCGTCCGTGAAAACGTGGGATGGGATGTTGCGTATGGGAACCCACCATGACAGGATATGGTTTTTTTTCCAGTGGTCCAGGTCACTCTTGACAGATGGAGGAATGGTTATCAGTCTCCCTTTCTGGTGCATCGGGTCGACTCTGAGGCGAATAAACCACCTCTGTAGGTTGCGAATGTGAAGCAGGCCCAAGTACACCACGGGGTGGGCCGTTGACATCCTGCTGAGAAGGCGCATCACTGACAGAGCGGTGACTGTCCTGCGAGGATGAAACACCTGTAGAGATGTTAGAATGTCCTCTTGACATTGAGGAGAGAGAGCGAACATCATGGAGGATGAGTTCAGTATGATGCCCAAGTATGCCATCTATTGGCTGGGGAAAGGAGCGCTCTATTCCCAGTTGATGGCAAAACCTAACAGGGACAGATGCTCCACCAGTAGTCTGGTAGGACATTTTGCTGTCTTGTCTGTCTGACTGAGAACCAGAATGTTGTCCAGGTGGAATACAATACCCTGGCAGCGCAGTGGTTCGAGCGCTGTCTCCACGCACTTCAAGAAAGTGCAGGGTGTCAGAGAATATGTGAAGGGGATCCTCTGATATTTGTATGCCATCCCTTGGAAGGCGAAACGTAGGAATTTTCTGTGGGGTGGAAAGTTTGGGAACATGAAAGTAGGCATCTTTCAAGTCTATAGATGTGAACCAGTCTCCCTGTCTGACAGATTGTAACAGGGTCTTTACTGTGAGCATTCTGAACATTTTCACTGCAATCAGCTGATTGAGTGATGAGAAATCCAGAATGGGCCTCACACCCGTTTTCTTAGGAACCAAAAAATATTAGGAGTTAATGCCCTCCATCACACCCTGTGGAGGGACGATGGAAATGACCTGTTTCAAGAGGTCAGCTGTTGCCACAGCCTGGATGAGCCTAGGGAAGCCCTGATGTAGCTGTCTCATGGGCGGGGCACCTGAGGAAGAGAGGGGGCTGGTGGAATCCAGCAACGGCTGATAACCTTCCTCGTCTGCGACATCGGATGACAGCAGAAGTGTATGTGTCACCAGAAGTGAGGCATGGGGACAGATAATATCCCTGAAAAACAGGGTAAATGATCAGACCAAGAAACATTTGGCTAGATTCAAGATTCCTCCCGCATTATCTTTACGAAAACATTTCATAGTCAAGTGACATTAGTCGTTATGCTTTTGACTTGTTTGCTTGTTTTTTTTTTGTTGTCATTTTCTGTATAGAAATACATGTTGTTTTCAATTATACATATTCCCATCAATGCATCACATATTTCCATTCAGTGAATATTCAGTATGACATTCAATATCATCAAGTTATCAAAGGGAACCTTCCAGGATTTGTGTTTGAAACACTAAACTCTATACATTACGGTATGTGAAATACTTGGATTCCTCCCGTCTGGATAGTGCAAGTAGAGAAGCAAGACGATGCAACAAGGCTAATGCTAAACAAATGGACTGAAATGCAAACATGTTAACCAAAAGATAGGAAGTCTTCTAAACCTTATATCAAAATGTAAATATTCAAGTAAAATAAATGTTACAATCTCAAAATATATATACTGTCAGGAACCGGACTTTGAACATACATTTCAAGGAACAAATGTTCCGGAGCTTGGAACTGTGTTAGCTGAATCAAAGGCAAAGTGCCGCTCGCGCCATTTTAGGCTACACTCGTGAGGGCGATGTCTCCCAACTAAAGTCATAAAACGTCCCACATTACTTTTAACTTGTACACCGGCAAACAAACACAATACTTAAACTTGTCTTTCACATTTTAGGGGCGCATTATGGCCATTTGTACATTACTAAACTGAAAAACAGGGTAAATGAAGAAACGTCTGGCTTCTCTCAACATTCCTCCCGGATTCTTACGGAACAGTCCATAAAAGCGCAGGGCTGAAGCCAACTGTTACACTGCCACCTACTGTTAGAGATAGATATTGAGTCCATTTTAATAGTCAACCATGGTGGACTGTCATAACCCTCATTATTAGTAAATGTTCAAGTAGTACAATTTAGCTGAACCAAAAGAAATAAAAGGTCAACATCACACAAATAAACATGATTGTGTAAAAGAAATGTGGGTGCATCACACATGCGCTGTCAAAATGTCTGTTTGTCCTGAAAACTAACTTTGCTTGTTATGCTAAATGAACAACTCCAAAGCTGTGTTGTTTGTGTTTGCTGCTTTTGAATGTGTTACAGCTGCATCAGCCATTGATTTGTTTTGACTGCAGAGTATTGCTCGAAGGCAATGTCTATTGTCATGGTTGTGGTTCATGAGCCGATTGCTTGGTTGGCAAATGTTTGTTGCTTTTAATTCTGTATTCCTATCTCCTCTTACATTATTTTTTATGGGTCAATTCAACCCATTGCGAGTGCTGAAACATTGAGTTTGGGTAATAGAAAGGCTATGTACAGTAGTTCATGAAAATAAAGGTGCTGCGTAAGTGAGCGAGACACATTGGACCTGATTGAGAGTTGAGGACTAAGCACAGTGCTTAAGTACTCAAGTCCTCAGACTTCACTTCACTCTATTCAGACCTCTTTGCTACGCAGGTGCTCATCTCTGAAATTGAGCAGCGAACCAGAAATATTTTAATTGTTCGTCTTCTAGCACCCGCCTATTGGTTGCCAGATTTGTGTCTTGGGGAAGTTTTGGGCAATGGCATTTTCAATGGATATGTCTCCCTCATCCCCTTTAAAACACACTTGCCTCTTTGTAAAGAGTCGGCCTGGCTGTCATAATAGATACCAATAGGCTAATATTTCATGTGTGTGTGTGTGTGTGTGTGTGTGTGTGATTCGAATGGTTTAAACTTTTGTGCAATGGATTTGATAATCAATGGGATATGGTTCGTTTGTCATGGAACAACAATTGACATTCATAACAGACTGAGGTATAACGTGAGACGAATAGGTAATATCTTCATAAAAGTATAGCAAATAATTTAATTAACATTCCATTCCCATCCAGCCAGCAATCAGATATAAGCAGTTCGTAATCACTCTCATGACAGGCTGAAAAAAAAAAAGAAAAAAAAAATTAAATGAATGGAGGGTCTCGTTGCAGAGGTCTCCAAGGACGATGAAGCCCTTTATGTTGCAAAATATCTCCGCACGGACAATGCAAATAAAACGGCGTTTTGGGCAGGTGACAGACTGGCCTCAATTGGACAGACTTACGCACGGGTGTCAAGCTCGCCTCTCCAGCTGACCACCCTGGATGAGGCGGCACTAACAAGCGAATGACAGCAGATCTTAAATAAAACGCTGTGGTGTAAACATCTCATGCATTGTTAACGTTAATACTAATAGGTTTTATTTTCCATATCAACCGCGTCATGAAAGACACAATAAGTAAACCATATTAGAACAAATATTAATGTAGACCAATATCACTGATCCTGAATAAATAGGCCTACAATTCTATAATGAATTCCATTAGGACGCGAGTACATAATAGGACCAACCCAGACAATATGGAAAATTACTTAATTCTACCTTTTCTTAGGAAAATGTATCGCACAGTCAAAATTAACTAAAGTTGAAAGTCTGAATACGACTATCTTGAGAAATCACTCATGTGCGCAACTGTTACTGACTTAATTCCAAGGATAGGTTTGCGAAGTCTGAATGGGGAGTAGCATCATTTTGGTATTAACTCCACGCGCATTTATCTAAAGCCTGAGCATAAAATAGGGCGTTGGTGCCCTCTTAAGGCAGAGGGACGGTAGACAGCCCTTCTCGAGACATCGATTCCGTTTAGCCATTGTTGCTGTTAGTGTATTTCAGAGCTATTCTCACCCTTGATAGTTAACTTGAACTGGTGATATGCATCGCGCCTCCCTTGCACATTCCCTATTCAAAATATAAATGTGAGGACGATATGGGCTAAATCATGGGTACACCATGAATTGAGTACCAAGGACCCCAATTTAAACAAGTTGAAAGACTTATTTGGGTTTTTATCCGATTAACAGACCTCATACTGAACTGTTCTGTACTGTGTAAACTGTACCGGTGTATGTTGAAGTATGTTGTTTTGTTAATAAAGAATCTCAATCAATCAATCAATCAATGTGTAGGAGATATTGCCTTTATTATAAACAATTGTCTAACTCCACCAATATTTGGGCAAAAGACAAGCTGTAAGAAGTGGGGCAATCATCAATCTTTCTAATCTATAAGAAGATGTTGACTAGATTCAATATCATAATAACAGACAGCCTGTAGGCTAAATGGCACAGTTCTCTTTTTACTTTTAGTGCAGCCATTTACCTATTTATTAACAAAACCCATGTATAATCTATGACACAGAGAACCACCATAATAATACAGCTGGGGTGTAAATGACTTTTAAGCATAGACATTTGCATTGGTATTCTACATAATTCAGATGTGTCATTTTGAATTAATTTAAAGGAAGATAGAACCCAGGGTTTGCATAATGCATTATTATGTGGTGGTGGATTTCTGGAAAAAAGCCTTGATAAAAAGAGGAAATATTTATCTGTCAATGTTAATGTTAGCCTATTTAGACTGTAAAGGTTCAGCAAAATAGGAGTGAGACTGGCCATTAACAGTTATGTGTAGGCCTATTCATAGATGTTTTAGCCTATTATTAGTAGAATATTCATGCATAATGTTTTTGTTTCATTGTATTTTTCACACATGAAACAATAAAAGGTAATCTACAATCCCCCCCCCAAAAAAAAATAAAAATAATAATGTAGCGGCCACCTAAAAAAAACATATTTAGATAGAGTGGATGAATAATATGTTTTTATTTGTAACAGATGTATCTATGCCTTTGCATCAGACTGCCCTCATTAAAACGATAATTATATAAGGCTTACCACCTGTACATTATTTAGCTTACTAGAACAAAGACCAGACAACGGGTAGGGGAATTGGGCCTCCCCCTGATGTAATGTAAACTGATGCACAGTAGCCTAACAGGAGGTGTCTCTCTGAAAACTATATAACCCAGTGAGAAGGATACCTGTGAGTACTGCCCTAGCTCCATACATGCACACACTGTTCTTTAGGGATGATGATCTCAGCTCTCTGTCTTGGTCCAAGCCTGGCTGTGGGTTTGGTTGTGCTATACTTGACTCTTGCCTTGTATGGGTCAGGGGTTGGCCTGAAACTAGGGGCCAGGCTGGTAGGGTCTGGGATTGCCAGTGAGCCTCTCAGATGTAAGCTCCTGGACACCCCTCATCCACCGGCATTCTCTAAGGATGGTGACTATGTGATTGGGGGTGTTTTCTCCATTCACTACAACATGCATACAGTGGAGCACAGATACACCAGCCTGCCTGAGCCCCTAACGTGCACAGGGAGGTTAGTGAGCTGGGGAGGGAGTAGGACATAGGAGTAAATGAGGTTGTAGTGGGGTAGAGATATGCTATAG
>OMKL01048411.1:0-35036 GCA_900302295.1 Parasudis fraserbrunneri
ATTTCATCCTATCCAAATGAAACTTTACACATTGAATTTGGATAAAAAATAAACAATCTTTTGTATTATGACTTAAATATATTTTGTTATTAACAAGCTAATATTTTATAATAAATGCGCAAATTTGAGTGTTAGTTAGAAAACAGTAGAGTACATTTCTCAGTAGAGTAAGTCAGTTCATTTTTCAGTTTCAATGTGATGAATAGCTAAATAATTTAGTTGCTAATTTAAAGAAGGATTTTTCAAAACATTGTTTCTATCCTGAGTTATGTAAAAAATGTAGGGCAAAATGTTTATATTTTTAGCTTTTTTTCCAAATAAATACCAGCTATTTTTGTTAAGAGGCACCATGTCAAATTTGGTGGCAGTGTCTACAAGTTAAGGTGAAAAAAAAGTATTTTGCATAAAAAAAATCTTGAACATTGTTTAATTTCAATTCAAAATTGTTACAAGGTTTGTAAAGAGGTAGCCTCATCATATTAATGCTAACTCTCTCTGCAGAGCGTGAGCTGCTGATCCGGCAGGGCCTGGAAGATTTGGACATCCAGGAGGATCAGAATGCTGTGTTCGTATGTGAGATCTCTGTGGAAGATGTTCCTGGAGAATGGTACAAAAATGGACAGAGGATAATACCCACTAGTACCATCAAGATTCGACAGGAAGGTCAGACATAATCTGAGACATTTCTTCACGTCTATGCTGATGATACTTGGCTTAAAAAATATGATGATGATGATGATGACAATAATAATAATTAGTCAAACTATTGCTGTATGTGTTATATAAAATATATATGTTGCTATGGTTATACGGTATGCTAGTGGGTGAAACTGCAATGTTGAAAGAGCAGACACAATAGGAAAGTGATCACTGAAAATTGTCCCGAGGATGAATTTATGTTACTAATTTATCATAGGAAATATATTATTATTTCAGGGACCAAACATTTTCTTCTCATATGCAATGTGAGAGGAGAGGACTCCGGAGAGATCAAGTTTGTTGCCAGGCACATTGAGTCTACAGCCCGCCTAGAGGTGGAAGGTAACTGTCATTTTCATTTCATTTCATTTGTATACTAGCAATGTCACAGAACACATTGACATGAGAATGTATGTAGACTACTAAACTATTACATACAACTAAACTGCATGACCGTGTAGAGGATATACACATAGCTCCATAAATAAATAATTTGTACAAAAGAAAGGGTTGGTTGGTAGCATTTTCAGAACACTGGGTGAATACTGGATTCGGATTGGCTGGAGGCCAATAATTGTGTCCAACCCTGTGCAATGCAGTGGCAACTGATATAAACTTGTGCTACTGGAAAAGTAATACATGATTACTGAAATCATTGCTCTGTGAGGGTAATAACACACTGTCTCAACATTACAGTCTATCAATCTATTGAAGGAAATGGACATTGATTGGTACAACCATGACTGTCTCACCTAAGCTCAGCTGATCTAGCTAGCTAACATTAGCAGGCAGCTAGTGTGATGCACTTATCAAGTGTTGTGAACTTTGAAATGTACTTATTGAGAAAAAAAAGGGGGAAAAAAGGGACAATGCACATTAATAAACTTAACGTAATTGTGTCAGATTTAGCCATTAGGGCTAATTTATATCTGTAGTCCCTGGGCAGGTTAATGGAAGAACATAAACGCATAGCACATACAGTATAGGGCCACAAATAAGCAGCATCAACATTCCAGCAAGCACATAACATCATGCAGCACATAGCAACATATAAAGCATAAAACATAACATTTACATGGACGTTTAACATCACACTACCATATAAGATGCAAGACAAGCTCTTCTGCAAGGATTCACTGTCGTGATTTATGTAAAACTATTCTGTTGGACAAATATCTTAGTCTTTCATCACAATTGAGCGAGCAAAGCACTCTGGTGTTTGGAGAGGCAGTGTTTATTTAGTTTGACATAATCACAAAGTGTTTAAAGAAACAGTACAAAGAAAATCATGTTTTTCAATCTCATTGCATTGTTTAAAAGAAGGCATGTCAATGTAAAGTTATCCAAAATGTTGTAGCCATGAGTATTGTGGAAATAAGACTAAAGCCCCTTGAGATACTCTCCTCCTGATTGTCAACATAATCAAACCATTTCAGATAGCCAATCTGCTTCCCATAATAGATTGCATCATCTAAGCATTTACCCTGATTCAGCCATCAGTCAGTCTGTCAGTTGTCAGTAGTTGCAAAAGGTATCAGCTCGCGAGTCGACAAACAAGTAATGAAACTAGTTTGCTACGATTCAGTTTATTTTAGAGGTTCAAAAACATCCACAGCAAGAATGACAATTGATTTATCACCTGCTAGCACAGGTTAGCCAATGTTTGCCAATGTTACTGTATGTCCCATATCGACCAATCACACTGGTCCCATTAATTTGTTTACATTCAAAAGCTTCCTGTATTATGATGCTAACTTGACATCTTCTTTCAATGAATAGAGGGCCACGACTCCTCATACTGAGAGTTGGCTGTGCTCAGAGAGGGTGCTCTCAAACAGTTAACAAATCAAATGTTACATTTGAAGCTGAAATTACAACATTAACATTTCACAATAAGCTAATTTGACTGGTTCTTTAGCTAACCAGCATTAGCAGTATTGCCACTTGGGTAACATTAAACAATACGAGCGCTAGCAAAATAAAGCACAAGGCTAATTTGCTTAACAGATGGGCCTCAGCTGTATGATAGCCATATGACATAATGCCTCTCATAATGGTCATCATACATCCCGTCCTAGCAATTCAACTCACAACTCTACTCGAGACTACGACTGACAGTAAGCTACACATCGCCTACCATTTGTTGAAATGTCTGCATAGCTAGCTAGACTTGTTGTAAAACATACTGTCAGATCATATTCACTGTTTGTTAACTACAGGCAACTTTATTGACAGAAAAGTTTGCTAGCATAAAGTTAGCTTTCTGGCTCATTGACAGTTGTTTGTCTAGCTGTTGCTAAGGTACACAGATATGCAAGGTACGAAGAGGGACTTTAGCACAATAGCATATTTGTTCATATATTAATATAGAAAAGATGAGTGAACGGCACATATTTTTTTGTCTTTGGCAGTGGCCATGGCATAAGCGGGATAATACACTCCGAGGTGTACGGTTATCGAAAAATAATGCAATTTGCAAACCCACCTCCGTGTTGTGCACTATTTTTCAATAACTGCACACCTTGGAGTGTATTATTCCTTACATAGCCTATACCATACTAAATCATACCAAAACAAAATACCACATAAAAAATATAATAAAATACAGCTCACTTGGATGCAAAAGTTTTGACAAATATTGTATGAGTCCACAAAGTACATCCTCCATTCACTATCAATAGAGCAGCTCTTGGCTGTATTGCATGTTAGGGTGTACATGACACCAAGGATCAAAGTCAGGTTTTTGGGAGGGACTGATTGATTGGGCTGCCCTACTGGGCCAACATGTGCATTCCTTAATTGAGTGGTATTCCCCATAAAGAACCAGTACAATGATGTTAATTCTGTCAGCTTATTGTGGAATGTTAATGGCAGGAGTGTCATTTTTTCAGCTTAAGATGTATAATACAGTTGTTATAACTGTTTTAGCACACCCTCTCTGAGCACAGCCAACTCTCAGTATGTTGAGGGGGCATGGCCTTCTGTTCATTGATAGGAAACAT
The DNA here is from genome assembly GCA_900302295.1 of Parasudis fraserbrunneri. Taxonomy (NCBI): domain Eukaryota; kingdom Metazoa; phylum Chordata; class Actinopteri; order Aulopiformes; family Chlorophthalmidae; genus Parasudis; species Parasudis fraserbrunneri. The sequence continues at coordinate 3,702 of OMKL01048411.1, forward strand.
CAAGTTAGTATCATAATACATGAAGCTTTCAAATGTAAACAAATTCATGGGACCAGTGTGGTCAGTTGCTATGGGATATTAACATTGGCTAACCAGTGCTAGCAGATGATAAATAAATTGTCACAGTAGCTGTGGATATTTTTGAAACACTAAAATTAACTAAATTATAGCAAAGCTAGCTGATACCCTTTACAACTACTGACAATTGATAGTCTAGCTGATGGGCCAATCAGGGTAACCCGAATAGATTATGCAATCTCTTCAGGGAAGCAGATTGGATATCTGAAATTGTTTGATTCTGTTGATATCCAGGGGGACAGAGATCAAAAGGCTTTAGTCACCATTTTCATAGTTCTAACATTTTGGATAATTTTACATCAACACACTTCCTGTTAAAAAAATGCAATACGGTTGAAAAACAAGTTTTTCATTGTACTGAATCTTTAAAGGGAAAATTCACATAATATGTTATTTCTATAGCCTACTACTGTACAGCTGAGTTTCAATTTGTGGATATGAACAAGTATTTAATGGAGACAAGACTCTAGAGATTATGTCATCCTGGACAAGTCCTGGAGCTGCTCCATAGACAGTGAATAATAAAACAATTCCCAAGACACTATGGCATTACCCATGGTGATTTTACTGGGATATGGGTACATTTTCTGATTCAGAGCTGTAAGCCCGACATTTATTATAATTTTTTATTAATTTGGATGTTATAGCTCAAACAACAATTATTTGAGCCCACAAAGAAGGTCACCAAGTTATTGTCAATGGACCACCTCCAAAAAGTGTCACTTGATGACATCACAAATTCAAGCTTTTATGCTGAATTTGTGATTTGAACGCTGATTTCCAACTGATGAGGACAATTGTCTATGTTACTTGATAGTGACCTAACTGTCCATGGTCATGGCCACACAATATAAATTCTGTTTTTGGGTGGATTTTCCCTATAAAGTCCTTCCTCCTATCAATAGCTCCACTTAGGAAATTACTGTAGAAAATAATTTGTGACGTGAAAGGCGCGAGCAAGTACAAAACTTGTTTTCTGCCATCTCATGATGTACGCATCTAAAGTTTAATTTATCCTTTCAGAGCTCCCGGTCAACATTGTGAAACCCCTACAGGACACGACTGCTCTTGAGAAGAGCCGTGTGATCCTGGACTGCACAGTCTCCAACCCCAGATGCAGTATCCGTTGGTACAAGGGCTGCAATGTCATCCTGCCCTCTGAGCGATTCGAGATCTGCAGTGAGGGCTGTTATCGCAAGCTGATCATCCAGCAGGTGTTATTGGATGACGAGGGCACATACAGCGTGCAGGTCGGAGAGTACACGTGCTCTGCAAAACTGACAGTAGAAGGTAAGATTATTTACGACAAAGATGAATTGAACGATATGGCTTGAAGGGGAACTACGGATTCCTATGGTCTTGGACAGTCCAAAAATAGTTAGTGAACATTAACAACTCTAACCTAAATCCAAAAACTAGAGTGTTAAAACTCACATTTGTGATGTGATTCGGTCTAACGTCTTAAGATGCTCCATAGACAATGAATGAGGGAAGATGTTATAAGTGACACTGTGAGCACCCAGAGGAATGTTCTCAATATATGGGTACATTTTCTGTTTCAGAACTGAGCACACTATTATAGAATAAAGCTCATTTGGGTATAAAAAAGAAAACAGAAATTCTGTGGTTCCACAAAATCAGTCTCCCATTCATTGTCTATAGAGCAGTTCCAGACTTTATCATCATCATGTTCACAAATATTGATTGAACTTCCCTTGGCCATGGGAATAACATATTGGAATTCTTGATTTAGGTGGTGTTCCCCTTTAAAGACACAGTCTGTCTTGATTTAGGTGGTGTTCCCCTATAAAGGTTCCAGACTGGAACACCACCTAAATCAAGAATTCCAATATGTTATACCCATGGCCAAGGCATAAACATGAAGGCACAGTCTGTGCTTGCAGTATGGCGCCGTCTGTTGAAACCCTGTTGCCACACTTCTGGCTTCACATAATGATTTGTTGGATTGAAGACATTATTTTTGTACTCTGAAAAGTATTGTCTGAGCCTTTGACACAAGGACTGATAACATGACAGCAAAACATGAGTTCTACATACGTGTAGAGGCTGTAAAACATTTGTTTAAAGGTACGTTTGTAATGTTTGTAAACATCGGTGTAAAACAGACCTCCTAATTTGAGTTATAATGGGCTAAAAAGCTCAAGTCAAACTCAAAGTGTTCAAAATTTAGATGGACAAATTAATTACGGATTTAATCATTAAAGCTCTAATATGATTTTATTAGATTTTAACTCCCTCCCCTATTTCCTACTTACCAATACTTACTTACAAGCCCTGAAATAAATGCTGAAACCTACTCCACACTGCACCCAAAGTAGGTTTTGAGCATTTATTTCAGGGCTTGAATAGACTAGAGCATGGCCCCACTGACTTTGCATTAGTTTTGTGGCTAACTAGCCGGAGCTGTGGGTATCCAGTATGAAGAACAGCATGGATTGTGCTGAGAAAGGGCTCACTAACATCATTGGTAAGCAGGAAATAGGGCCAGGGGTCGATAATTCTAAACGTACCCTTTAAAAAAGGTACATTTTGAATTTGTTCTTGAACATTTCTAAAATTCATTGCAATTGCACTCTTTAGCCATTGGTGGCGCTAAGTTGTCCTCATCACAGCAGTCCACATAGCATGCTTCCACTGATAGACCACATAAAGAAGTTAAACATGGTTCCTTACAGGATTAGGTCACACCATCATTTAGTCCTGGATTAGTTGACATCTTCTTTTATGAAACGCAATGAAATATAAGACTATTAGTGCAATAAGCCATGTCTGTGAAAGGTCATTTGAGTTGGTCCACAGAGAAGGACTGCACACAACCCCTATCTGTGAAACGAACCCTTAGTTTCCTTGTTTGGGTGCCGTTGTCACTGATAGTCCCACACGAAAAGTATCAGATACTTGCAAGCTTGGACACTGCTGTGCGCTAAAGAGGTAGTGAAAGCAAGCTGGGATGGAACTTGGCATCCTCAAACAACGTGCCAGCAGCAGGTAACAAAATAACCACAGTAACAGGTTGATGCAGTGCCCAAGTAACAGCAGGTGGCCCCTTCAAGGTTGGTGCTGCAGACTCACAGCCTGAATGGAGCAAATAGTGCATACAGCGTATAACCCCATAGCTCCATCTACTGGTATAACAGCACTACTTTTGTACTTTTGTACTTGGGTGTACTTTTATCTACTACACGCTATAGGGAGTTATACAGAGTAATCCTGAAAGGCCGTTATCACTGCTCTGTCATTTTTTGCCTTGAGTTAATACCTCTGATTTTACCTCTGATGTTTGGCATCGTTTTTCCATTATTGAGATATTTGATATCTGTTTGATTAATCTCTGTCGTAAGCTTCTATGTCTCTGGAAAGTTACCTTCCACACCTTGGAAACCCACAAGACCTGCCACATTAGATTGAGATTTATTTACTATTTAAAGGTTGCTCCACAATCCAGCTTCTGAACAGGAAGGAAAGGGCACTGTATTCTGGCACAATGTAGCAACTAGGTTTATTTGGTTACCATGGTATTTTTTATTAGGTTTCATGTTGTTTTGAGGTGTATAGGTGCAATTTTGTCCACATATTTTAATGCTCTTAGAAATTATAGATATATGATACATTGTTTATATTTTATATTCTATCATTTAAAAAAAACAACTAAAAAACAGATGCATCCCTAATGACATACACACAATGCTACTCCCATTTGAAAGTAAATGGCTAGTGGGACATACACAATATTCTTATCATGCACAACAATCTATGTGACAGGCACACAGTAATACAGAAGATACTGTAATTTTTTTTTTCTGTATTGTAAATTCTGTTTTGGTCCCAAATGTATGCATATTGTCCCTGCATGTGGTAGCTTTTATTCCAGTAATGACATCATTATTTTGCCAAATGAGTTGACATGATGTATATGTTCATGTCTTATGTGGCACCTTCCAGTCCCTTCGTATTTGCTAAATTCTTTGTTTTTACCTACACCATGATCAATGTTGCTCATCCTTGACCCAGACGATGATCAGGACTGTACATACAGTAGCTGTCCTTAACAGTTATCTCCTTTTTTCCACAACCCAGCCCAGTCTCTCCTGATGGTCAGGGAGCTGGAGAGCGTAGAGGTGGTGGCCCCTGAAGAGGCTTGCTTTGAGTGTGAGGTGTCGGTGCCGGTCCTCAAAGCGCCTGTGTGGAGCCTGAATGGGGAGCTGCTGCAGCCAGGCCCGAAGGTGCTCCTGGAGAGGATGGGCACAGTCCACCGCCTAACCCTCCGGCAGACCTCCGCAGACATGAACGGCCTGGTGGAGTTTACGTCGGGAAAAGCCAAAAGCAGTGCCCAGCTTTGTGTCCTTAGTAAGTGAATCAAGGAATAGAACAATCTGTATTTTCATAATTTTTCGTCATTATTTATTTAAACCTGCACTATGGAACTTTTTCATGGAAAAATATTTTTTTCTTTTGTCGAATCTAAGTCCTTCAGTCACAGAGCTCATTGGCAGAAATCTTCTCTGCAAACAAGAACCGCACAATTCACATATTAGAACTACATACAAGGCTACAGTCTCATTTCTAGAGCATAAATGTGAATGACACATGAAAAACAGCAGTTACAGTATCTTGCTTGAAGAAACTTTTTTTCTCTTGCTGTTTTCTATTATCCTTGTTTGTTGCAAAAGTTACATAGTGCAGCTTTAGGGCTTGTGTCCACATAGTGTCTTTTTCTGGCCGGGCGCTGGGAAGCACCGATGACGACAGTAGTGCCTTTCTGAAGAGTTTGCAGGTTTTCAACTTAAAAAGCACTCGGAGCGGCCACACAAAAAGGCGGAGTGCTCTGGAAAAAAAATATGCCAGGTTCGGTGCCTTTTCTCTGGGTGTCCGCGTGTGGCTGCACAGACTCTCTCCTCATTGGGAACAGTTGGAATGCAGGTGCTCAGAAAAAAAGATGCTGTATGGACACAAGGCCTTAATTACCAACTGGCTGGTCTGTTAAGATAGATCTTTGAAAGCGATGTGCTTATTTGAATGTCTCTTTAATTTTCACTGTCAGTAAAAGTACTGTAACTCAGAGGTGGAGCTAGGAGTTGACAAGGCCTAGGGTTAAGCCCCAGAACATCTTGGAATGTGGTCAGTGAAACTGACTTTTGTTTTTATGTATTAAGCAATACCCTTAATAACAATAACTCATTTGACATAAGCACTTTTTATGACAGCATATGAAGTCTGCAACAGACGGACATCAAGCATTTGTTTATATAATCTAGGGTAGGGTCTTATATAACCTAGGGTAGGGTCTTACCTCTGCTCTCCTTTCCTCCTCTTTTCTTCTTAACTTCTCTCACTCTCTCACCTCCACTCGTTTATCCCTTAGCCCTGCCCCTGCTCATGAAACAAATTGTTCTGAGTTTCTGAGAAGTTGCTCTGTCACATGACACATCATATGCAATTTAGAAATACGATTTTAAATATGGACCCTAACACCCTACTAAAGGTTTGCCTGCATCAATTAAATGTCGACTAAAAGAGCAAGAAGAGTTAGCCTATTTCACCATGGAATTAGCTGGAATTAGGTTAACTGCCACCACTCACAGACTACACCCATCTTTCTTTGGGTGACATACTGTCGCCCTGTCTTTTCTCTCTCCTGTCTGCCTGGTTTGAGGGGGCAGGACTGAACCATTTCATGTAAATAGGGGGGGGGGGCACACAGAGGGTCTCTTGATGGTTACCATTTCCCCAGTGATAGAACTTTTGTTCCATTGATTTGCTGGTCCAGTCAGAGAGACTGAGGGGAAATGACACAAAGTTGAAGTTATTTTAAAAACCTTTTGAGAAAACATTGGGGGCTGGAGCCCAAGAAGCCACCCCTCTCGCTCCGCTTCTGCTGTAACTCTTCCTTTGTAATGAGTTTCCAGTGTACTTTCAGAAAAGTCTCATGCTGTGCTTCGTGACACATTCATGAATGAATGATCAACATTCGTAAGAGCTTGATCTCCTGTACTTCGCCTGTGGCCTCTTGCCTGCGACCGCGTCACAGCTGTGCTGATATAACGTACTCTCTCTTGTGTGATATTGCTTAATTAACCCTCTGAGACCTACATGTATACCCATTTTTGGGGGGTTGGCGGTGGCGGGGCAGGAGAACTTGAGGGAGGGGTACAAGATCAACAGTAGATGCCACAAAGAAGTGTTGTACACCATCAGAAATCTGGGACCCTGAAGATTAATTTGAGATGCAGCTTAGCACTGTGTGTCAATGTTTCCATACATATGTAATAAACATTGTGTTTTGATTTGTGCCTATTCAAGTTTTGAAAGTTTCGAGTGTATAAGGGCTTGGGACATTATTAAGGAAGCATATGATGGCCATGCCTAAGCTCAATTATGTGTAATAGATTGTTTTAGCAAGTTTTAGGATGATGCCATTAGTTACACAGATTTGTTGCATTACAGAACCATTATTGACCACTTGATAATAGACCTCAATGTCCATACTGTGATTTGGTATCAATAACCTTTGATATCTGGGGAGGGTTCATTTATTTTTTCCACAATTGGATGGTGAGTGTTATTTTTTTTTTCTTCTTCTGAAAATGGCTCAGAAACATCCCCTTATTGATCATTTCATTATTTCATTTATTTCATTATCTATTTGTTCCACTCGTGGTAATGGCTAGCTCCAGTAAAGAAAAAGCAATTCATGATCAAAAACACAACTCAATTTACACATTCCATGATCAAAAAGGAGCAGGAAGAGGAAAAACCTTATTTTGCCTGCCCTTTACTCAAAACATAAACAATAGAAACAGATGGTCTGTCAATTACAGTTACTTAACAACCAATACAGTAACATAAGAAATAAACAAATAAAATAAAATAATCAAAAGCCATACCTAATCATTCACCATAAACTTAGTAAACCCATTAACTGACATCATCATATAGTCTAATTATTCTTTCTTTATACATTTTCTTAAACTGAAAGATATTTATACAAGCCTTCTCATTCTGTAGAGATTTACACAGTTTGACAACTGAAGTACACATCTGCTTTAAAGTAGTCTGTGCATACTGATGCTTAAAATTAAATTTCCCTCTATGGTCCTCGTCCTCTGAACTAAAAACATACAACTTTTGTAAATGTTCTGGTAATACTCTGCTTTTTGCCCTGTACATAACTAATAATGTCTGTAACTCAACTGAATCTTTAAGTTTCATTAGTCCTGACTTAATAAATAGTCTGTTGGTGTGTTCTCTTGAATCCACTTTATGAATAATTCCTACTGCTCAATGGCTTTATGTTGATCATATACATGTTGCCCCACACTTCCACACAGTAACTAAATATGGCAAAATAAGTGAACAATACAGAATTTGCATTGCCTTGTAATCTAACACATACTTAGCTTTTTGCTCAAAACAGAAATACTTTTAGACACCTTTGTTTTTACATATGCTATATGAGATTTCCATGTCAGTTTGTCATCCAGTATTACACCCAAAAAGCTAATTTCAAATACTCTTTCAATATAAACTCCATCTATAGACATTAAAACGTTTTCATCCTTTCTTTGATTAGCAGAAATCATAAACTTTTTTATTTTTTTATGATAACTAATGCATCTAGACAAAACATACATCCCAGGTTTCTAGTTTATGGATTTAACGTTTCATGGTGTTGTGATTAACCTAGAGGGCACAATGTCATTTTATACAGTGAGGTCAACTTTCAAAAAATGGTATCACCAACATTGAAAGAGCCACTCACATCACCACACAGTTGGGCTCCTTGGATCCGCAAGAGACTCAGCTCTGCAGCCCCTTTGAAAATGGCCATGCCAATTCTTCGTGCAAAGTTTTGCTTAACCTTGGAGCAATATTTAGCCCCTTTCCAAATCAGCATGACATGGCTGGTATCTATGGATTTCTCAAGGGCTTTAGTTTCATAAAATACCACTGTATTCGCTCTAGCTAGCCCCCTACAGCCCCTGAACGGTAGTTACGCTGGTCTCAGAGGGTTAAAAAAACAAAATAACACAGTTGATCTCACACACACCGCTTATTTGTCAGATTGTTTTCTTTTTCATGAGGACATGAGTGCTGTTTAACACTGTGCCTGGAATCCCTGTGGGCTTCATGTTATAGATTCTACATTGTTGTGATTATCCAGACAGGGATATGACACCGCTTGAAGCAGTGGCAATCACTTGCAAAATTTCACATAACATTTCTCACAGATTACCAGAGTGGCTCTCGCTTTCCACATTTTGCACCTGCCCCTCTTCACAACCATTTGAGGCCGATCATAAACCTTCGGGAGCAGATCAAAGTGTCAGGCGTCTGGGATGTTGCCATAACGTCTGTTCGTTGACCTTCATAAAGAAATCATTTCAGCCGCTAGGTGGCCTCTTGACATCTCTGCCTGAAAGCTTTCTTCTGGACACAGGCTTTTCATAGCACAGCCTGGCTCATAGTCACAGTGCCACAGGAACTGGACACTCGCAAGAGTCAATGTGAGAGTGTGTCAGAGAATGTAGCTGTTTCCCACCTTTGTGACCTCATGTGGTGCCCGTTGCCACGTGCGGATCAAGGAGTTCAACACCTCTCGTGGGAATTCACTTCCTTTACAGGTTGTTGTAGAGCAACGTCAATATACACTGTGTTGCCCTCGCTTAAGCGTAGCGTCTAGTCCTGTGGTTCGTTGCGTTGCATGACGAGTGTGAGGAGAACTTGAGGTCCACTAAAAATGAAATCACATCCATGATAACAAAAGGGAAAATCTCAATCTACGTATGCACAGCATAATATTTAACCCTTGTGTTGTGTTCAAGGGATGGTTCTGATGTTTGGAACCCTGGCCCTATGTGCTACTGACCAATGATGTTGTGGATCGGTACACACTACTTTGTGTGTGCTGTCAAGTAGATTTCAATTGTCGTCAGTCAGCTTTTACAGACAGGAGCTTGACCCCATTGACTTTGCATCGGTTTATAGCTAACTAGCCGGAGCTAGTATGAGGAACAGCGTGGATTGTGCTGAGAAAGGACTCTACTGATCAACAACATCATTTGTAAGTAGCATATATGGCTAGGGTTCCAAAAAAACTTTAACTCCAGATTCACAGTTATGGTGCTCCATCCGTTTTGGACCGGCCCTATAAAACTCTGTCAGCACCCTCTTAGTACCCTGTAATACCCTGTAGTACCATGTAGTATCCTGTTGTACCCTCTAGTAACCTGCAGTACTATGTAATAACCTGTAGTACCATGTAGTACCCTGTGGTACCGTGTATTACCATGTAATACTCTGTAGTACCATATAGTACCCTGTGGTGACATATAGTACCATGAAATACCCAGTTGCGTATAGTACCCCATACTACCATGTAATGCCCCATACTACCATGTAGTGCCCTGTAGTATCATGTAATACTCCATAATACCATGTAGTACTGTACCTTGTACTACCATGTAGTACCCTGTAATACTATATACTTTATTATAGTCTCACCCATTCATTTTATATTTGGTCAGATTTAACCGGAAACACTTAAAACACACAAGCACAAGCTTGAATGAAACACTTAAAATTCAGTGAAAGTGGTGATAATAAATTGTATATGTTTAGATGCATAATGAGGAGGAGTTCATAAAGCCTTAGGACAATCAGATGAAAAAAAAATGAGGAAGAGGAATTGATAGAGGAAGATTGTAATCACGGACCACAACACAATGAAAATGATGTAAATCTATGACCCACTTGAAAATAATATATTTAGTAAAGGAAATACTTGCATAGCTTACCAGGTATCTTTACACTCCAACCAAACCTCATGACACATGCTTCACAGTGAATTTCAAAGAGCAACAACTCAGCCAATACTTAATACATTTATGTGAAATATTGCTAAAATTCCTTTTCAGGACATCTTATAAACATGAATGAACATATAGGCTACATTTCGTCAGAACTATTTATGGTTTAGGCCATTGCAAGTTCAATGTGTTGTAATAATTATATTTTCTGCCATTTAATTTGTATGCATTTATGACAGTTTAGGAAATTACCAATTTGATGGAGTCAAAAATGAATGGTTAGGGCTTTTGTACAAACAAATTGTGTAGAAAAATCATGTGTGTGTCAGTGTGTCAGTAGAAGAAGGTAGTGTGTCGGAAGAAGGTATTTTGACACGTAACTGAAATAAGCTTAACGTGTCTGGTCATGTTTGAACTAATAACAGTAAACCCCACATCGGTTTCAGATAGCGGCCCGATAACGGGCTAAAACAGGGTATCAGTAGCGGAAAGGTTCCCCAATACTAAAATCCGATACCAAGAACCATGAGTAACATGCTAGAAATCAAAACAAAGGGACTTGACATGCTGCATTTTTAACACATAGAAGCACCTTAGATGCCTCTAATGGAGGAACATTTATTATATTGAAATCATTTTTGTCCAGTGACCCCAAACTGATGGTCTAAGTCTATACTGTTGAGAAAAAACGAATGGATCGAATCGGTACTCAAGTTTAGGACTTGGACTCGGTATTGGCAGTGAAAAAGTACTTTCCTAGTTTCCCAGAATGATACCATTCATATTGTATGATCGAAAACCATATCGAATGAACTGCGAGCTGCACTGGAGTGTGATCTGGCAACACTCGGTGCAGCATATGTGACTTGTGAGAGTCGCATTCTTTTATATTAGGTGTTAATGATCACCTCCATCCATGGGCATGTAGGTCAAGTGATTATATGGAACACATTTCTAAGGATGCTTCAAGGGCTATTTACAGGCACAAGTCAGATAGTAAACTATTTTTGGTAGTATTATGTTGCCTATAAACTTAGAAGTATTAGGTTCATTCATCTGACTTGGGGGGTAGTAGACACTTGTAAACTTGCTAGACTGTAAATCTACATGTTATTGAGGCTATAAATTGGCCATACATTAAATTAAACTCTTGTACTGACTTAGCAAGGATTAATATCAGAGCCACGAGAGAGGGAGAGAGTGTGTGTATGTGAGGGAGAGAAAGAGACAGGTAGACAGAGAAAGACAGGGTCAGAAAGATAACTATTAAACTACTGCTTGTAGCTGATATTTGAATATTACAAATGACAATTAAAAAACAAAATTACTCATTCTGAATTGGTCCAGTCATTTTGTTCCATTTCACCCATGAATTTCAACTACTGTTGCAGAATTTGTAAGTTGCTCTGGAGTCTGGATAAGAACATCTTTTCATGATTTACACTGACTGGACACTCACAACGTATTCATTATTCATCTATGTAGACTATTATGCTTGTGAAATAACAGTGTTATAACACATTCATAACACATCCATTAGACAGTAGTGCAGTCTAGTGGAAGAATTCCCAAACTCCCCCCCCCCAGGGACCGGCATGAATTTTCTAAAGATTTCAGACCAGGTAGAGGGGTCAGGTCTGAGGTTTTGGATACAAACTATTTGGAAGGCATCATCATTTAGGCTATATTGTATTTTATTTAACTTTTTAATTATATCAACTTTTAACATTAGTATCATTGTGTTGAACTGACATATTTATGTTGGAAATGTGTAACACAACCTTGATCATGATTTCAATATTGGGCAAATATAAAAATAGCTTACAGAGCGCACACACACTCTATCCCTCGCTCTCTCTTTCTCTCTCTCTCACTCACACACACACACACACACACACACACACACACACACACACACACATGCAGTTCCAAGGCAGAGTGTGAAGCCCAGTCTCAGCTTATCCTCCTCCTCCTCACATCTCACCTTGCTCTGTGTTGGGCCTTTAGTCTCTTCGAGGGCTGAAAACTTTATCCAAACAGGTCTTCTTTTCGCTATGCTAGCTGACTGCTGATGACAAAAATAACGATCATTGTTTTCACAGCTTACACAGAGACTTTTGGTGTATACTTTGCGGGGATTACGTGAGTCAACCTCAACAGAAATTACCTCAGGATCAGAATCTGTGTTTGAAGACTCATGTCCTCCCACCAAAAAGTTGTGTTAAGCGAGGGCACTATTACAATGAAGTGCCCATACGTCCAAAGGAAAACAAACAAACAAACCAACAAACAAACAAACAAACAAACAAACAAAAAAAGGCAAGAGACTGTGTGTGTTTGTCCACACAACCTGCGGCCTGGTAGCCAATATTCCACGGACTGGGACTGGGTTGCTGACCGCATGTTGGGACCCACTGGTCTAGGGTATACGTAGGCATACAGAGCACCCATACCTTCCTCCCTCTCTGGTCACTTAGTGCTTACCCATCTATCGTCGTAATCATTATATAATATTATATAATATTAAATATTAAAATACATAAGAAGGTGGAGTCACAGTGTTCCAACCAACCATCATTTAATTGTGTTGCTATTGTGTCATGACACTGTCATTTCACAAGTATAAAACATTAATAGATGAGTAATGAATGCGTTATGAACGTCCAGTTAATGTCAGTTGTTATTGTACATCTGCTAAATGCCTAAAATATAAACATAAGCTAAAAACTTTACAGCAGGATCATCATAGACTTAATTTAGTTATAACTGTCTCTTTAAATGTCATTTTTCTTTTCAAATAGTAAAAACAGATAATGTTTGATTGTGTGAAGAACACAGTAAGCAAGCAAATGTTTTGACAGAATAAGGCCAAGCGTGTTGATGGATATTCTCAGTCTAATTTTTCCTCTGCTCAAATTTCACAGGTGATCCATGAGTGACAGCTCATCATCGTCCACATGTCATCACCCACTCAAGACGGACTGATTGACTGTTGTATTACAGTAACTTAAATAATATAGACAACTGAAGTGGTGGCCCTGGCAAAACATTTTCATACTTCTCTAATAAGTGGTTGACAAATAGAAGTAAAAGGCCATTATCCTTAGTCTAGCTCCAAGAGTGCAACTCAAATTGAATGGCAGTTGTAAATTGGAATATTTAAGCCAGATCTGATTTTTGTTTATATATTTCATGGTAGGATTTGGCAAAAGTTAGAATTTTTTTTCTCATTGTTGTCCTATAAAGAACTTGACTCTTCCTTGCTCTTGTCATAAATCTCAGTTGAATTATTTAAATAATCTGATGTGCAATGTAATCTAAAAAGTAAATAGCAGACACTTTCTTCTGTTTGTGTTAGGTGAAGAATGCAGTTGATTATAACACATGCTGAGGGTAGAAACCAAACTTGAGATACATGATGTGCTTAAGTAGAATTTGCACATGTAGAATTCTCCCATATTAAAGCATGGTTTGTGTGGCTATTGTGATGGTGAGAGATCGTAAGAGAGGATACTAATTTTGAGGTATTGCCATATTGATACCATGCTTATCTCCTGTTGACAATAGTTGTTGAAATTAATATTTTTCGCTCGCTGTGTTTCTCAAGTTTAGCTGTTGTTCCAATTTTAGCAGGTTTCCTAACGTTTGTTATACTGTAGGTTTAAAATGACAAGTTCACTACTTCTAGCATTTTCATGTGTATTTTTCATCATTTGTCCATTGTATAGACATTGTTTTTTTGTTACATTTTGATGTTTTGATGAAAGTAGAACTTTTGAGGTTCTATGAAGAAAGAGTTCTGTCTAGCACTAAACGCCATGTAACGTACCGGTAAATGCATTGGGCCAAAATTGGGTAAAATAAGAAAGCAGTCGACTGCATATTAGATCACTGCGATGATTTTAGAATGATCATCAAGGCATGGTAGTTTGTTGAAATGCCAAGTTGGGTGGGTATTACATTAGAACTTAATGAGGAATGAAAAGTGTTTTCATATGAAGTCTGTTACATATTCCATTTTTCCATTTTGCTTGTTTCCAATACCATCATGTCGTATTGGATGTTAGTGTTGTATGCAACATTTATGGCAGTGAAATATGACCTCTTTCAATAAAACATGCTTTATTGATGCAAATATGTTTATTTATTTTTTTCATTTTTTTTTTTTCAATTTCAACATTTATCAGCAGCAATTTATAATCTCACTTATTTTAACCAGTTTCTTTACTTGAGTCTCAATGTTAATACTCGTTGCATACAGTATAAAAGTTAAAGTCATTATTTCAAAAGGGTTACATTTTCTTTTACGTACTGCATTGTCAAAGTGATAAAAATTTTTCTTACCAACACAAATACTCAAACTGACTCAATCACACTGAAACACAAACACAGGCACACACACAACACACACACACACACACACACACACACGTACAGATAACACGCTTACCAGCTTGAGACAAAGTAAATCACAGCTAGAAAAGTCTGTGACAAGTCTCCCCGATCAAACTGATTGTATAGATGCAGTGACCAGTCGAGATGCACCAATATCGATACTGGTATCAGATACTGGGCCAATAACAAGCTAAAACTGTGTCTCAAGTCAGAGAATTTCTTCAGTACTATAATCTTATATCAAGAGCCATATGTAGTCTATACATGTCAGAAATCAAAGCAAAATTACTTAACTTTGAGCATTTTTGACTTGTAGACGTTAGATCTCTCTAATGGAGAAACATGGATTGTATCAAACATATTTGTGTAATGATCCAGAACTTATGTTCGATGTCTGTACTGTTCAGTTAATGTAATGGATCTGATGGGTGCTCTGTATTGGCCGATACAATACTTAAAAAAAATTTTTTTTTAAAGCGTAACTGCTGCATCCCTCGTAACCAGTGCATACATGACACGGCTCATATTCAAGTGTGACAAAGGGAGGCAACAACTTGTGCTTTGAAACCAAATGTCACACATACTTCTCAATAAGCTAATGTATTTGCAGATTACAAACCACTTGACCCTCCTCATACAGACATCACTGCATTATTAAAGTGTAGCCCATTTTATTCCTTTGCCAACATCAGTTCCATCTAAATACATAAAACATTACATCTTTTGACATAGGTAAAATAGCATTATTAAAAACAAATCAAATCCTGATAAAAAGCCTAAAATCCTGATATATACTGTATATACAAAAATAATCTCACCATGTCTACAATGGCACTTGTAGGTATCTCCACCAGATATGGGCTGAAAAGTCCAACCAGTCTGTGATCGATCTATATGTATGTGGAGACAGCTGGAAGCCGAGTTACACTTTCTTTTTTCTTTTAAATACAAATGTACTTTGTACTGCTTCTCCAAGAATTGTCGCTTTGGCAATTATATAGTTAACTAGGTAAAATGAGCCAGGATTATTGCATTTTGCAATAACTTAGTGATTGTAATAAACAATATCAGTCATCTGTAATGTAATTAACCACATCCAATTGGAGTGAATGACTTTATATTAGGTTACAAATGTCTATGCTCTCTGTCCATAAATCTTGTTTGTTCATAGGTTAAGGATCAAAACTTGCCACACAATGTTGATATAAGTGCATAATAGTAGTTGAATGTGCATATTGTAGTGAAACATGTCTTAACATGCTGAAGAGATGATTTAACAAACAACTATATAAAACCTAGAAATATCCTATCCAACTACTTTTGATGATTGTCATTTAGTATATCCATACTTGGATATTTAAGGCAGAACTTAGTGAAAAATAAGATTCAGTTCACCCCAATAATCTTCTAACAACAGTATTCAATAATTTGCTACCTTGTATGAGAGGACATTCGAATGCTGATTTAAAAAAAAATGCACAGTACAGGGGAGTAATTAATGAATTTGTAGAATGGCGTGATTCTTTACACATCCGGGGTTCGTGCCACATATTCTGCCGATTGGAATAGGGTAGGTGATGTTGACCAAGATGCTAACTGGTCCTTAGTGGTAGGAAGCAGCGTGGAGCCTGTGTCCACCAGCCTCCGTGGCCCCGTATTGACAGTTGCTGGTGATATTTTCATTGTTTTCCTTCTCTGTTAGCTTGCAGTCCTCTGCTGCTGGAGAATATCATATATGTCGTCCACTTTGCTTAGTCTCTCAAAGAACGGGATGAGATCGAGGAGCTCGATGTCTGACATGTCATCAAACCAGGAAGCTACAGGTACCTGCAGGTTTGAGGAGGGAGGAAATTAAAATAGAGAAGTTTGTCATTAGGATTGGATGGTAGATATCACAATGTGAAAATACTAACATTTTAAAATACATTCAAGAGTAGTTAAAAAGTAACCACACACCAAGAATAAATCTGTATAGAGACTGTAATCCAAAGGTTAAAAGCATGCTATTGATATCGGAATCTGCTTCTGTCTGATCTTGGTTACCTGTGATGTAGGTTAGCTACGTCAGAGGGACCTACATCACACAGGCCAATCAGCCAATAACAGATCGTGGTAGCAATAGCACGCATTTAACCTGGCAGTCTCTATACAGATTTAATTTTGGTGTGTGTGTGGTTGCTCTTTAAAAGACTTGACGTTTTCCAGTATTGGATGCGAGAAATGAAAATGGCCTACAGCGTTGTCCGGGTGGAAGATGTAGGAGGCCGGGGAGTTGTCAATGATGATGACCTTGTTGAGGTCCCTGCCTAACCTACTCAGGTCCTTCACATAGTTCCCTCTGTGAAACACGCAGGACTCCCGGAAGAGACGAAACCGGAAGGCGCCCCATTTATCTAACAGGTCCGAGACTGGATCCGCATACTGCCGCAAGATAGATAAACAGATTGACAAATAGATACTTTATTAATCCCCTCAGGGAAATTAGGGTGTCACTGCAGCATTGCAATATAACAGGTGTAAACCCACCCACACACGCACAAGATTCAAGATTTCAAACTTGATTGTCCATTCATGCAAGCAAAAAAAAGAAAAAAAAAGAAGGCTTTGTACCTTTTGGCTCACAACAGAAACATACTAACATGTTATTGGAAACATAGCATAATAACATCACATAAGACAGTATTAAAAAAATACAATCGCTCAAAGTTGTCCTGAAATAGAACTGTGCGCGTGCGCATATAAGTAAAAGAGTTAAATCAGAAAGGGGCGAAAATGAGATCAGGTCCGCCGTAATCCTAAACATAACATTTTGAAGAAAAAAAAAAACGGTGTACCGTTTTTACACGCAGCAGTTAATACCCAACTGTTAATGCCTGTCTGACTGTGACACAGTCACATGTCAAGCGGCAGTTACAGTGGTATTTAGAGCAGCTATCTCACCTTGGATAAGCTTGCAGTGAATAAAACACACTCAAACAGCTCTCCCATCCTTTTGAGGAACTCGTCAACATGGGGTCGTTTCAACACGTACACCTGCGGGGAGACATAAGTTTGAAATCCAGAGTTTATTCCAAAGCTTGCTTCATCCACCAAGTAGTTTATTCAACTTTAAGATTCTTAACTGGGATATCTAAGCAATTTAACTGAGCTTTCAGTTCTTTTCAGTCCCAACAAGGTTAGTTACGACGGATATGGCACACTGGTACATTTAATAAAAAAATAAAATGACAATATAAAATTATTTTCATTGTGTTATCTCGTGAGCTTCAAGGTCTTTTACCTTTATGTTACGGTTTCTATTTCAAGTTATCTGCATCTTATTATATATAATCACAATCACCACCAACTTTTAATTCAATGATATTTCCTGTAAAAACAAAATTAAATTAAATTAAATAAAAATAAATAAAGAATATATATATTCTATTCTATCCTATTCTATTCTATTCTATTTCTTTATTTCTGCTCCCACTGTGATGCTGGCGGCCTTGTTTCTGAACCAAGTCACCCTGAATAGGCTTTCCCCCTTTTTAAAACAAGCCTATCCTGGATTACTTGAAGCAGACCCAAGCCCTACGGACAACAAGGCTCTTCTGTCTTCTGGGAGGCCCTGGGAGCAGCACAGGTTGCAGTTCCCATTCACAACCACCAAGCTACACTTGCTTCCATTCCACAACGCCACTGAACTAGGCATAATACTGTATGTGCTCCAGCCTGAGATTGATGGCCGGTGGTTTCTGAGAAGCCGGCCGGGTTTTGCTTGTGTCGTCAAGCCACTGAAATAGCCACCCGCTGCTTGGAGCCGTCAACAGAGAAGGCCACAACGCTGTCAGGTAGCTCGCACTGTGTGTGTCTTAGTGCAGGCTGAAGCAGTGGTTAAAGCACAAATCTGGATTTTTTTTGGGGACCATATATAAATGTGGAGTATATTCACATACACATTCTTCAAGAGTTCGATTTGTAGATAACCTTTGTGGAAATTACTTAATCCGTTGTAAAATCAGAATATAAGACTGATCTTACTCCAGTGGTGACAAACATTACCAAGGTAAACAAACCTTTTACAGCCACAAAATAATTAAAAAACGATTACAAACTCTGTTTGTACTCTGTTACTCTAGCTGTCAAAGTGTTAGTCCGTATCTCAGTCAATAAGCTAGATAGAGAAACCACAAGCAGCTCTGTTCCTGTTGCGGGCTTCTACTCATTTGTTTATGTTTGGATTTCGGATTGGGCATTTAAATATTTTTTATTTATTTATTTATTTTTAGCTCATAGCACAGTCCTAAAAATCGGGTCTGGATTTACTACATATTTTGGTTACTGGTGTAGCAGTCACTTACACCGCTTCCTGCACCTATCCCGCATGAACATTGCAGGATTCTCCACAACAATTCTTCTCGGAGTTGGAGCAACAGTGCACTAAGCATGTAAAAATAGGAACTTCTACGACTGCAACATCTGCAGCTTATCCTCTGTTGATGTGGAGCTGTGAGTGAAGCAATCAGCGGTGAAGTTCGGAGAGATTACACCACAGAATGGTTATTAAAGTGTGGCATGTGCATACCTGGTGAACTGTTCCGTCAATTTCCACTGGAATGATAAAATCTGCGTTGTTCACGGGCTGTTGGAAGAAAATGTGTGATGATTAAGCAAAAGACTGAATTCAGCAGGAATTAATCAAGCAAAGAATTATCCACCTCAAATGGAGCAAGTGAAAGCTTTCTCTGGGAAACTGAATTGGTGTCACGCAGAAATAAAGATGCAATCTAAGCGTCTTGTAAATAGCACAACACTGTAAATAACGTGGCTCTTACTGCCATCACTGAAATATTGGGCGTCGCTGAATTTAACAACTGTCATAAAATATATGACTCATCTACTCGCACCTCACATATACCATTAAAATGTTAGGTTCATCATGAGCATGGTTTCTATGAAGCATGACACCATTTCCTAAATTGAGTTTATGAGGTCATATACACATGAGAGATATTGTTCAAAGAACATGTTAAAAGTTTTAGGGGCTAAAATGCTCAATTAAGTGCTCTGGTCTCATTCTCTTTCAGGGCTACCCCCTTACTCAGGAGATCACAACACATCCGCAACTTGTGCAAAAACATGCGTCTTAAGTCAAAGTCAAGTTACCATGATTTACATGTAGATACACAGGTGCATATACTGTAGACTGTATGTCTTATTAGGACACACACACACACACACACACACACATACTGTAGAACGTTGCTAATCTAAACCCCTCCAGCCAGGAGGTTGTTGAGCCAGTGAAATATTTGGACACCTAAAATACATTAAAGCTTCTGCGTGTTGAATACTCAACATCAATATATCATTGTAAAATGTATTTGATAATTACTCAAAAAAAATATGAGAACAGCTCAGAAAAACTGTTGCTTCTTGTCACAAAGAGAATGTTGCCATACACTTCCTCTTGCGTGGCTCTGTTTACATGTGAGCCAAGTGAAGAGGCAAGATGACAGATAAAACCACTTTTGGTGACAAACGAGTTATGCAAACATGAAGTTCTAAGTATGCAGTTAAACATAAAGCAATCCTTTCTGAGCCGATGGCTGTTCGGGAGTTACCCACAGTGCTAGCTTTGAAGCAAAGCGCTAACAATATTTCACACCTCATAGAGGCAACCAAACTCTGAGGGGGAAGGTTTCCTTAAACTGGTAAACTTGTTAAAGGTAATTATACCAAGCTATCAAAATGTATTTGACAATGATAAATTATTGTGAAAATGCTAATAAGTTAAAATTCCTCACACAACTTTAAAATACACTGACAAGGCTTATTTAAAATATGAAGCATGTACATATGTACAGTATGTAAGGAGGATATAAAAAATAAAAAAAACATCTGTGGTCTGATTTATGGTTGAAATTAATTTGATTGCATGCATAAACAAGAAAATGTAAATCATTCTGTGCAACAGTGGAATATTATTTTTCCCATTACAGATTTAATTTGTTCATTATTCACTTTCGATACGCCAGTCATAACAAATGATGCACACTGGGTGCAGGTGTGCAGTAAAACAAATAACTTGGTGGTTTCAAGGACACAAATTCTAAAAGCATGTTGAATCAAATGCGACAATGAGTGAAAATAATGAATTTAACGTTTGAATGAAAATGTAAGGCTCCGGAAAGCAGACAGACTCACCTTTGACAACCAAGTTTTGACAAGGTGGACTGTTCGTGGTGTCACTCTAATTTTATGTTTAGGTATTACAGAATGTGTCTGAGTAAGTAAAATTAAATGACATGACATACAGTCTGGGATCTTAAGTTCATCTCACTATATCTTAATTTGACCGGCTGCGATATGTAACGAGAGAAGCGTAGCATTACATATTACAGCAGGGGAGCGGCAATAAGTGAGGTTGTGCTATGTGCGATTATAACGTTACAACATTTTAATAAGGTCTGGGTTGAAAAATAGTGAATCTATCCTTTAACATCAAATTTCTCAACAAAATAATCAATCAGTTTCACTTATGTATCCCTCATTACTCATTGTAAGTCAAATTGTAAAAAATATATAAATATAAATAAAATAAAAAATAATAATAATAATAAAATAAAGACAATTAATTGACAGCTTATAATTCTTAAAGGAACACTCCAACATGTTGGGAAATACAGTTATTTATCTTCCCAGAGTCAGATGAAAAGACTGAAATAATTTAATCTCTGTGTCTTGTTTTGAAGTTGTTGGAAGTCTTCACTTTTGTGTGAGCTAGGCTAGCTGCTCCCTACTGCTTCCAGTCCTTGTGCTGAGCTAGGCTTGCATGCACCCAGATCTCTCTCTGGGGCTACTGGACACACAGAGGTGTAACTGATATCAGTCTTCTTGTCTGACTCTGGGGAAGACGGCAACTAATTGTACTTCCCAAAATGTTGAGACTGTTTCTTTAATGTTACATAATAGAAGAACACTGTTATAAGATTATTTTTATAAAAAGTAATATGGAAATACAAAAGTGCTACATCACCGGCATTAGCTATAACCATAGACTAAGTGCGTATTAAACTAGCACAACCAACGAATGCTATTCATACAGTATGAAACCAAAGCTTGACAGAACCATCAAAGCTGAAATGTTGAATTTCCCCCATGTAGTACTATTTTTACTTAAGTTATGTCATGGTAATAATCAGTATTTACTAGCTGTTTTGTGCCAAACACAGAGCTCGCTGGGTCCGACTCTGTTTACACCAATATCCAGTAACATCTATGGGACAGACGGCGACCTGTGAGCCACAAGTGGACAGCAGCACACGGCTTCACATTACATCAGCTGTAGTGACACGGAGCCCCAACATTTTCAGACTGATTACTTTGTCTAACAAACTGTTGCCTTAAAAGGTATTAAACTGATCAAAAGGTGACTGCGGGTAAGATCATGGTTAAATCTTCACGGGGGGCAAATCTGGCATTAATTAAATCTCCTTTGAACCCTTGATATAGTATTATGGTTGCTCAAAAAGGATTCTCCCCTGTTGATGTTTTGCACTAAATCTATGTCACTGACAAGGATATTCTAGAAATGTGTGTGAAGGTGTGAATTTCAAACAACTTTAAAAATATAGCTGCTAGCAGCGATGACAGGTTACCACAGCTGACAAAGGTGACAAAGGATCCATTGAGCTCCCTGATTAGGTCAAGTATGGCATTGGCTGAAGTGGATTGATTACTGTGGCATGGTTTCACTGTCAGTTTAAAAGGGTATATATTATGTACAGTATCTTTTCAACAATTTTACACAACTTCCTTGAATCTGTCTTTCTTCCATTGTATTGAACACACTGTTTTTGGTGGGTGTAGCACACACCAAATTTTTTATTATTTAAAATAAATAACTCCCTTCCTGGCTATCCCACACTCAAGAGTAAAACTTTTACAAACTGGGCAGTACATCTGGTAGGCAGTGTTCGTGACTCCAAAAAGCACAACTAATTGATTAATTAAAGCTTGTTAATTTGAGGACTATAAACCCTGGCCAAACAGCAATGAGTACCTATCTAATTCTTCCCCAAGCACTCAAACAACATTTCAGACTGCCAAATCCATATTCAGACTGGGCAAACCCATTTTCCATTATAAGTCCCCTTTAACCTTTTGTGCTAAACTTGAAAAATGATTGGCCAGTACCATGGTAAAACTGAGAATACTATCAAACTACCATGATACGTTTTTGTAAGGAACGCTAAAATCCCATTCAAATATATGGAGGACATATTATGTCAGATTTGTTAGAATGAAAGATGGAATTGGAACAAATATTACAAATGTTTGAAGAAACGTGTTCCAAATGAAATGAGGAGGTGAATACTTTTACAAACCAGATTTTTACTGTCATGTGAAATTCACGCCTTCACAATTTTCTTCATCATTTTTAGTTAGTAGATGGAATAGAGTACTAGAATTGAACACACAGACACAAAAATATCCACAAATTAGCTACTGCACTGTGACAAATCATTAGTTGCCTCAACTAATGATTTGTTACAGTGCAGTAGCAAATCATTAGTTGAGGCAACTAATATTTTCAACAAACTTTTTGCATTGCCTTTTTAAGTTGAATAAACTACCTTAAATAGGAGTTGAATCAACTACAGTAAATAGGAGTGATTTAAGTTGAGTGAGTGACGTAATATTTAATATTCACTCTCTCCTATTTGGTTGACTCTTTAGTTGCCAATGTAAAAAGCTTGCTGAAAAAATAAGTTGAGACAATATTCTCATATAATTATATAATTATTTATGTAATTATTATTATTATAATAATAATAATTATTATTATTATTATTATTATTATATGTTTCAATATAATTTTGCCATAAGATTTAACAAAATAAGTACAAAGTCAAGGGGTTGAAGTCTTTGAAGCAACATTTTATTTGAAATTATAATATATTAATATATTTGAAATAAATAGCAGCTGGTTTGATGGTGGATTTTTTTTAAATTATCTGCCAGATTTAGTTGAATAAGTTAGAGTGGCGTCATTGTGTAGTAATGAGAAAACAACAACCCTCACATGAGGAGAAAGTGGGTCACTCCAACCAGCTTACCTTGAATGAACTATGGACTAGTGTCTCATCCAGATCAATGACCACACAGATTTTTCCTGCATCTTTTGATTTCATCTGAGGAAGCAGTGGTTTTGTTGGAACCTGAGAAAAAAACAAACAAGAAAAAAACAAAAAAAAAAACAAAGTTAATACACATTGAAAAAGGTGAATTGTGGTAGAGGTTGCTACAAGAAAAAAAAAGACATCTGAACTCAAGCAAAAAACAAAACATTCAACAATTAAATAAAACATAGATATATTGGTTTTAGCCTTTAGAAATTACCATTTCGATTTGTACTGCAAAAACAGGCTACATTGCTAGCTTGTTTGTTGCCCTTTGAGAGACTGAGACAATTGGGTTGTTGAGGAGTGTGTCCAAGAGGGGGCATAAGAAAACTCTGTCCCACAGCTGCTACTCTGTTGATGGAGCACATAATATATCAACGGCCTGACTATGGGACTGCCTCTTCCCTTAACAAGTGTTCAGTGCTCAGTGTCGGCAAGCTGACTCTGCTATTGAGAAATAGCACGGCCGGAGCAGCCTATAACTCTGCGCAATTCATGTGTTTGTGTCCCCATAGAGCAAATTAAACAGTCAGGAGGATAGTAGCTCTTATTTTTAAAGGTTGACACAAATACAAATACCGGACAATCTGCCAAGCAATCAGTGTTTTATGTTTAGCAACATCCACCCCAGACTTAAGTGCCACAAATGTGACATAGGGACAGTATTCTCAACGATGCAAAGGTGGGTCATGATCATCATAATATTTATTCCATGTTTCCTTTGATTTTCAGGTGAATTTCAATTTGGTCTAGTAGTAAATTTACTATTTACTATTACAACCACGTGGAGCCACCTGAGCTTAGTTGCAGTTTTGGGCAATTCCAATCAAGCTCCTCTCACAGACACCCCAGCGCTTTACAGCGATGGTACAAAGACCTTGTAATACCTGCTCCCCGATTGGAGGAATGCAGTACTCGCATTCACAGGGCTCAGACTCAGCGTCACTCTGCTCCTCCTCAGAATCCTGGCTGTCGTCAGAGGCCTCGCTTTCCTCAGCATTCTTACTTCGAGTTGATCTGTTGTCTTCTGAAACCACACTGTGAATAATATCTAGAGGAGGCTTAATTTTTCCAGGTATTTCACTTAACCCGGGGTGATCCTCTGGTGCTGGAGTCTCATTTCGATCATTGGAGAGGTCAATGTGTTTGGCTAAACCTTCACTCAGTTCAATGACTTCAGTGATTTCAAATCTTGCTGCTTTTCTTTTCTCTGGGCACAGTGCAGGGTCCTCATCAGCTTTTCCATAGATAGTCTGGTTACATGCATTTCTGGAGGACTGAATGCTTCTCAATTCATATGCATAGTAATCTTCAACACATGGCTCATAAATCTCTCCATTATCTGGGCATGACCAGTAGGGCTCACTTTCCGTACACACATTAAACATGTCTTCTCCAGAGTGTAATTCATCAAATTCCTCTTCATTAAGCACCTCTTGAACATGTATAGCATGCGTTTTGCCTTCTGCAATGGTTTCCTGGAATTCATCAATGCTGGAGATATTTTCAAGAGCAAGCTCACAATTTTGATCATCGGGAACGTCATCCTCATATGCATCACCCTCAACGTAAATGGATTCTACCCACGGTGCATGCACATTGTCCTCATGGTCTCCACAGAGTTCACAGGCTTCAGCTTCACCAGCTTCATCTTCCTCATAGATTTCACAAACATGGCCCTCAGGCACTCTGGCCTCTCCAACAAAACTTTTTTCAGCAACAGCAGGTTCATTTTCTTTGACAAAGGTTTCATCATTTTGATCATCTGCTTTCCGGTCTTCAGCCCTCTCCTCCTCTCCTGGAGCATCATAGGAAGCATCGGCTGCCATTAAAGCGGTGTCCTTGATGGTTTTCTTAAAGGAACGTCGACGTGCATTTTTGGCACGGGTCTTCTGTGTCTTGACTTTTGATTCTTCAACGTAAAGGTGCTCGTGGATATCTCCCCCATCAAAACATGAAATATAGGGTCGCCTTTGACCAAAATTGTGTCCACAATAGGGATCACTATCAAAGAAGCCAAAGTAGTCCTCAATGACGACATCACTAGAGGGAGGTTTGTCTTGATCATTATTACTTTCTTCCTCCTCCTCCTCCTCCTCCTCCTCCTCCTCCTCAACTTCTTCAAAAGATTCCCAGAGGGTGTGTTCATCACTGGAATACTCCTGAAGTCCTTTGTCCGATTCCCCTGAAGAATCGGCGCAAGGTTCAGAGGGAATGCCACCATCAAGCGTCTCAAGTGATTGGGTTTCACCAGCAGAGTATTCTGATGAAACATCCTCCTCAGTGCAAAACCCAGAGCTGTGGTCAAACAATATCTGCTCTCCTTTGTCAGTGTCCCCTGAAGATTCAGAGCAAGATTCAGAGGGAATACTGGCATTACCACAAGTCTCAAATAATTTGGTTTCACCAGCAGAGTATTCTGATGAAACGTCTTCCATGGTGCAAAACTCAGAGCTGTGTTCAAACAATATATTCTCTCCTTTGTCAGTGTCCCCTGAAGATTCAGAGCAAGATTCAGAGGGAATACTGACATTACCACAAGTCTCAAACAATTTGGTTTCAGCAGACGAGTATTCTGATGAAACGTCCTCCTCGGTGCAAAACTCAGAGCTGTGGTCAAACAATATATTCTCTCCTTTGTCAGTGTCCCCTGAAGATTCAGAGCAAGATTCAGAGGGAATACTGACATTACCACAAGTCTCAAACAATTTGGTTTCAGCAGACGAGTATTCTGATGAAACGTCCTCCTCGGTGAAAAACTCAGAGCTGTGTTCAAACAATATATTATCTCCTTTGTCAGTGTCCCCTGAAGATTCAGAGCAAGATTCAGAGGGAATACTGACATTACCACAAGACTCAAACAATGTGGTTTCAGTAGACGAGTATTCTGATGAAACATCCTCCTCTGTGCAAATCTCAGAGCTGTGGTCAGACAATGTCTCATCTCTGTGTTCATTATTACCTGCGAAGGTCTCATAAGAGTCACACTGCTCAAACATCTCAAATTGTTGACTTGTTTCTCTTCGCTCACAGACACTGTTATTTTCAGGCACCAGACACAGCTCTGTGGGTGTATCATATTCAGTGTCATGATGAAACCTTTCCTCAGCGAGATGAATTTCTTCACAGTGTTCACTCGCATACGAGACAAGTGTACTTTCAAAAGGGACAGCATGAAGCGGTGTGTTGCAATGTGAAGAATGTGCTTCTTCTAACAATATGCAAGACTGTTCAGCATTGGGTTCCCAATACTCAGACTGTTCGATTTGCTCAGATTCCAAATGCTGAGATATTTCATCTTTTAGCTGAGGTGGGTGGGTTTCACTATGCTCGGCTGTGCGCTCAATTTGATTTAGATTTTCGTAATACTCACAATGTCCAGTGTTGCAGTCAAATGAATCAACTGATGCTGTGAATTCAGAGATGTCAGGTATGAAATCAGACATTTGACATGGCCAAAAAACCTCACAGTTCTCTGCTGGTTTGTCTGGCTCAGACCCAAACAACTCAAACTGTTTATCAGAAGGCTCACATTGCTGGGATAACAGGAGGTGTTCTGGGCTGTGTTCGCAGCATGGGGCACATTCAGAGGCCAGGTCATGATTAGCACAGCGCTCAGAGGACTTGTCGGGTTTAAAACAATCACAGTGTTGGGCACATTCATCAAGTGGCTTGCTTAACCCTGAAGTCTTGCACTGATCGGGGCTCTGGTCAAGATCAAAAGATTCCTCACTTGTTGAATATTGCTCAAAGCTCTCAGAATGTCCATTGCAATGCATATAGGGCTCAGTCTCATCTGCTAGATATCCATTCATGGTGCAATGTTCAGCACAGTGCAAAGAAAGGTCCATTTCTTCATAGACAGGTTGCTGCCTTGTATATTCCATAAGGGCTTTTATACCAGGGTCAGCACTTCCCCTTGAAGGATTGGCTTCATTGGCTTCTGTTAGTTCGGGGACCTTGCAGAGTTCAGCAGGCATGCTTTTTGCAGATGTCTCCCCTTCTCCGGAGACCTGACTTTACTCCGAGCGTTCCAGGTACATGGGAAATACTTTTTTCTCCAGTGGGATTTATCCTTCAGAGTTTCTGCACTGTTCCAAGCATTCTGTCATGGACTTGCTTTCTCTGGAGATAGTAGAGAGTCCACAGGGCTGGCAGGTGTCTGTGAGGTCTGCTGAGAGTGGGTGTTCATACGGCTGGTGGGGGGAGTCACTGAGACCACAGCCCGCCTCAGAGAGCAGCAGCAACAGCAGTAGTGTGCACATTGACTTAACAGGGGGTCAAAACTAGCACTGAGACTAGTTCTTAACTTGCCCCCCTCTCCGGAAGACCTAGCAATTTATTTTGGGGGCTTGGAGGGACGCGACAAATAACTCCTGGAATATCAAATCTCTATAAAAAGCTGAAGTAAGGCATAAATCTGAACCTGACACCTGAGAACAGTCTTGACCATCCGATCCCCACTCCATGGTTGCTAATAGCGAGGTTGTTTTCCAAGAATGTGTACGATAAGTTACAGAGGGTTTTATTAATTGGTCGAAATGTTTAAGAGTCATTCATCATCTCAGGTTAATCCACCCAAGACATGAGGATTTCATCGAAACCTCCTAAGAAAAGCACTGTTCTAGTCATGTTCCATGGTGCTTCATGCAATGATAAAACATTTTTTTATTCTATTTTAAGATCTTGTCTTTTTTTCCCCTTTTTCTTTCATTGTTAGTGTATAAATCCAAAGAGATCTGTACAAAATAATCAATGTAAAAAGGGTACATTGACCGAAATAAATAAAATAAAATAAACTTGTGAAACGTTATCTTGATTGATATATGGACGCCATGTACAACTTAAGCATGCAATATAATCGTTTCCTCACCACGAGAGCATAAACTTGAAAAGACTTCTGTAAAGCGAAACATGTGGTGCTGATCACGTGGCTATCAATCACGGCGACCATATGCTGCTAAATGACCACATGGGGGCCAGAGCTGGAGACAGCTGATATCGCGGGGAAAGGGCAAGAGTGAGAGAGAGCGATGATAAAGATGAGGACTGCTTACTTTTGACAAGGTCCCATTTTCTTCAACTAATAGCGGGGCATTGTTGTTCACAGGCACTTGTTCGGACTCTTTGTGACAGAGGCAGCAGAAAAGACTGTGGAAAAGGCCTCGGCTGCGGGGTTTCTTCGACGGGGACGTCGCGTTGGCGCCTGAGGGAGAGAGAGGGGGAGAGAGGGATCGAGAAGGAGAGGGAGGAGAACATGAGAAGATGCGCGTTTATACCTGTATGACAGAATTGTCTTGTCCTCAAAATGCCTGACTGTGGCTATTTTTGGTGTGCAGCAAAGAGTTAAGGTTATTGCATAACAACGTGTATATTACACTTAGTAAATATAGTTTGGTAAAAATGATGACTGGGAAATTTAGAAAACATATGTAATGTGTCCAATTAAAGATGTAATGTGGGTGGGTGTGTCACACCACTGAATAAAAGAGAAGGCCACCACTTAACGTAATTATTGACTAGAAACAGTGTCTATTCTAACTATTAAGTGTATCATACATTAGATAACATGTAAATATATCAGCTGCAATATTAATTTTACAACCTTTTCTGAATACTAAAGTTAAAATATCAATCAATACTAGGGTTGCAGATTTGATTAAATTTCCTTACTTGACCATCAACAACGTTAATGATCAATGAATCGATTTATCGTTATCATTTTATATTAAAAATATTTTTTAAATACTAAATGCGTGTTTTTCAAATCTTTATTTTCACATAAAGATATGGATATATTCTGACAGCATATTCATGGAATGGATTCATTGACCATCAGATTTCTCATTGCAGTAGAACATTTCAATAAGGCAGTCCAGGCAGTCTTGCTCCTCCCTCTCAAGCACACACAGCTGAGGTGCATTCAACTCATAGAACTATATGAACCCGGAGCAGACTGACTTGCTGTCAAAATCCAACTTTCCCACTGGATGAATTCCTTGTCTGTCCCACACCAGTAAGCTTATTCATGCAAAAGAAAGTATTGTCCTTTCCTTGCAGTCATTGGTGGATGGCGCTGCTAATGTCAGCTAGGCTATTATAAAAGGCAGCAAGCTACATCAATAGTGAAAGGGAGAGAGGAAAAAATTAACAAACTTGAACAAACAGTAAAATAACAGTCATGACAGCCATAAGGGACTTCAGTAGCTGTGATGTCATTTTCATTTGCCAAGCAATACCTTTACTAACAGTTCCAAACATAATGCCTTGTTGAATGCACCTCTGTGCTCAACGCATCTCCACTCTTCCATCCACTTCACTTGAAAATAGTTTGCTGCGACTGGTTTTGATTGAAAAAGAAAATGTGCTGTTTGGAAATACTTCGCGTTTGAGGTGAATTCACAAGGAAAGGCAAAGGATATGTTATAGCAAGCCCATACAGAAGCGATGCTACAGACAACAGGTGCTACCTAAGTTGCTAAGGCAACAGATTTAGCAAAGCACCGTTAATGTTAAAGGACCAACATGTCTCTAAGTCTATAAAGAATTTCAAGAGGAGTTGAGAAATGTCATACTGCTGACACGTAGTAAAATATTTATCACATTGATACAATTCAAGACAGCACTACACGTTGTTCATAATATCTTTATTTGATACCAAGGTTAGATCGATGAAATTCAACGTGATCGATAAAATTCTTAATGGCCAATAATCGAGAATCGATTAATCATTAACTAGTCAATACAGAGTAACGATCCAATACATTACTACTACTGAGCAGTATAGACATGGTCATTAATTTGGGGTCACAGAAATGATTGAGATAGAATCCATTTTTCACTATTAGAGAGATCTAACACTGTAACACTGTGTGTACTGTAACTGTGCGTTCAAAATTCAGAAATGTAATTGCTTGCTTTGATTTCTGACATGTTACATGTGGTTCTGGTTTTCGATCGTAGCACTGCTGAAATCCTCCCGATACCTGGTATCTGCCTGCTATCCGCCTGCTATCCGAAATAGTTTTGGTGTTAAAATAATCATTTTACAAACACCCTGCAAGTCAGCTGGATTTCACAAGTTCCTTATAAATTCACAACCTGTTACTACCTTGTGAACTGAAAAGAGCCGTAAAAGATCGAGCTGGCACTTAAAGTTACTTTTACAATCAATTAGATATGAACACATACATTTTCTTCAATGACATCTCAAAAGTTGTATAAAGCTATAAGTCAATGTGTAAAATTTGTTCAAAATTTGTTTTTTGTACATGGCAATAGAAGAGACAATGGTTACTATGTACAAAATAACAGTTGCTATGTGTTGATATATGAGAAATATATCAACAAAAACTTAATGATTTGGTCTTATTACTGGATCTTGTAAAAAATAAATAAATAAATAAATAAATAAATAAAAAGTCACAGTAAAAAAAAATACAGTAATATCATGCTTTTCCAGTGTTTTACCCACTGCACAGAAATTAGGCATTTTCTTTTGAAAGTAGTTACCAATGTTTACAGGCAGCCATACTGGAAGAAAGAGAACTACACAAACATTCAGTGCAAGGCCTCTCTATTAGCTGTGCTTTTTGGAGCCAGGAACACTGCTTACTTACTGCCCAGTTTTTTTCTCTTGGTTGTGGGGTAGCCAGGCAGGGAAGGAAATAATTAATTTAAAATGTGATATGCGCTATACCCACCAAAAACAGCATGTTCAATACAAGGGAAGGAAGAAGTGCTTGAAAAATAAATAATTAAATTAGATTTACACAAGTTTCTTTGCAGAGTGGACAATCACTAATTGATCAGCTGGAATTCACAGATGTAAAGAATACATACATATATACATATATATATATATA
>OMKL01048412.1:10149-29871 GCA_900302295.1 Parasudis fraserbrunneri
TTGAGTGTGAGAATCTCCATTTTCCTCTGGCGTTTCAGCTGTTTCAGTGTGAAGATCTTTCCTGTGTTCGCCCTCGTCTACACTGGCAGGCACGGGTAGAGCATCACCACTGTGCTCCAAATTTACATCAATGTACGCGTGTTCCCTATCGTCTACACTGCCGGGCAAGGGTAGAGCATCACCACTGAGCTCCAGATTTACATCACCGAGTTCCCTATTGTCTACACTGCTAGGCATGGGTAGACCATCATCACTGTGCTCCAAATTTACATCACTGTATGCAAGTTCCCCATCTTCTATACTGCCAGGCATGGGTAGAGCATCACTACTGTGCTCAACAGTCACATCAGTGCAAGTAACTTCACTTTCTCCCTGAGTATCCTCAACATTTCTTTCAAAATCCTCGTCACTGTTTTCAATATCATCATTGAGACTAGGAGCATCACTGTCAAAAAGCATTTCATCTCTGACATCTCCAGCACTATCATAGCTGTCTGCATCCGCATCTCTTAGATCCTCTCCCAATGATTCCTTTGTTTTATCAGCCTCTTTACAATCCATTTGCAGGTCCTTGGCTGAGGTCTTCCCCGATTCAGCCTCAAGACTAACTTCAGACATACCTGAAAACAGACAGATAGAAGAGAATGAATAGGTTCTATTGTATCAAAGTTGTCTGACTGGTCAAGATGGATCACAGATCCCAGCATCTGGAAGAGGGTGAAGTGGCAGAATGGCGAAAAAGTACAATTATATTTCATAGAGGCACGGGAATAAGCTGCTGTTAACAACCAGAAATCACAAATCTGTTATGACAGCCATTTGCTGTGAACTTTGTGCATGTTATTCTGTGAACCGTGAGTGTATAGGGAACTTGGCCCCATTTAGTGAGACAGAAGCAGGAAAATAGCAATAGAAACCTGAGGGACTGGAGAGGTTAGGTGTCCTTGTCGATATATAATAAATAGATTTGATCTCCTTCTAGAAATATCACTAAGATGTATTTTCCCCCAGCTTTCAGCTCTCTTTGGTGTAGTGGTCTTTTCCCCATGACAACAGATTTTAGTTTTATGGCATTACACCCTTAAGTACAAGGATCTTCCTTGTGCGAGGCAGATTTAACAACCACTTACATCACTAGTTCTCTCTCTTCCTCCATTTCTTCCTTTATCTCTTTCACTCACACGCACGCACACACACGTCAAAGTTTACCGGCAGTAATCTAGCATGTTGTAGCCATATTGATCAGTTAGCATGCACTTGTTAGGCAGTAGGTCAATCAATCACCAACGGCTCAACAGCTGCTACAAATGGTGTCAATAATGAAGCATCTAACGTTACGTTATCTCTAATGTCACGAATGGCAAAGGGGGAGGTCTGATAATCAGCTAACAGTTCATGTACTACAAAGCCCAAAACATGTTTTGTTATGGTTAATTTGTTAGTTGCAATAACACATTAGCAAGACCATCTATCTGAAAAGCAAGGAAATATCTGGCAAGCCGCATCAGTAACGTTACAATAGCGTCCCTCTAAAGTTGAGGTTCTCGTAGTCATTAACGTTACGTTAAGTGTTAGCTTGCGTTAACGTTAGCTAGCTAACGTGACCAGAGACTAGTGACATGTTTTGCACTCGACATGACCCAATCATATCACATTATATTATAAGTTATAATTGAGGTTATTGCTAGGTAAGCTAGCTAACGTTAACTGCGAGAACGAATTAGAATTTCAACGACCCAGCTATAACGTTAACGTCACGTTAGGGTAACGTTAACGTTAGCAAACTCGACCAGGAAAGGTTGGGTGACGTTGGCTATAGGTTTGTGCAATAATGTGGAAAATCACACATTCGCTAACTAGCAACAAGCTAGCAGACGTCGCGTTAGCTACAGCTAAAGCGAAAGATGCTGATCAAAAGTTTACCTGCGGATATGGCTAACTAGTTAGCTAGTTGTTCGAATCCTTGCGAACGTAGATAACGTTACTTCTCTTGCCCCGTGTTTCGCGTGCACAATGCCGCCCTCGGGACTTCTTGAAAGGCAATGAAACAGCTGTTAACAATAGCTAACGTAATACAAAATAATACAACTAGAGAGCTATAATTCCGCGCCCATTGACTACCAACAGGCTGCATTCGCCACGACTTGTCTTGGACCCCGGAAAGACCAATTCAATGGTCCATCAGCACCAGCAGCAGGTGAGGTTTGTTGCATGCGCTCTCCCCCTGCTGTTTACAACAGCGCGTGCAGGATAACCATCACAATTACTTTATGATGGCAGAAAACCCTAATACCTAGGTAAAGAAGGAATGAGGTGATATGGCTGTAGTATGAGTGACAGTTTTATTTATCTATTTCTAATAAACTAGGGTAAGGGTTATAAACTGTATCACTCAGCGGGGTTCTTTGGCTGCTATGGCACAGGAAACATCATTCCCCAGAAGCCCCCGGAGGAGGGACGTACTGTTGCGTTGGAACGCAAGCTCGAGTCTGAGGAGTCCAGTCAGTAGCCATATTGGAATCTCTCAAGTCGGCTTGCACTTTGATGGTACTGAGTGTCTGTCGTTTTGAGAGTCTCTAAAATATTGCTATCCTCATTTTATATCGGAGGATTTGAGCCAGACATTCCACCTGAGACTCTGCCAATTCTGGACGGCAAGTTGTCTCTGTTTTTTGTGGAAAAATGAGTCCAACCGATGCTAAACGAGGAGCTAAACGCAGGAAGAACAAGCGGGGCGGTGGCAGTAGCTGCAGTACTGTCTGCAATACTAGTGGTGGCAAGGCCGGGGTTGCCTCGGCCCTAGGTTCTCAAGGAACGGCTACACCTGCCTCTGTCGTGAGCTTTCTAACACCGGGCAGCACTGGAAATGGGAACATGGGCTCCATCGCTGGCCTAAACGGAGAGGTAAGAAAGTAACGTTACACCGTGGATGTCAAAAAAGCAGGGCGGAGAGCAACACACATCAACGACACTAACAGATCTGATTTGGGCCTGAGCCTGAGGCGAGGAAGACAGCTAACCTAGCTAGTTATTTGGGTAGTTAACCCCATTAGTTGGTGTACTATACTGCACTGGCTAGTTTGTTAGCTTGCTGGCCAACAAGCTAGTTTACCCCACCTTGCTAAATTGTAGACTAACTAACGTTAACGCTAGCTAACGTTAGTCCCGGCCTGATGTTATGTCTACCATCACCAACTGATAACGAGACTAGCATACGCTAGCTAGTTGAAACCACCCCAACTTTGACAGTTTATAGACAACGTTATGACAAACTAACCAACGGGTTATAGCTCATGGCTAATTAACGTTAGCTATAGTCACCTCAGACTGAAATGCTATTTGCTCAGCTGAGTTGGGCAACAACAGCTTGCTGCACAGGCTAACGTAACTAAGCTAATGCTTGTTGTGGCTGCGCTTTAGCGTTAAGTTCAATCCAATCTGGCCTTGGCTTGGCATAGATGTTTTGTCTTAAGCTGAACGGGCCCTCCAATAATATTTTTGAACCACCGAGTTTAGCTCTGAACTTACCTAACTCTAGTTAACGTTAACAAACAGGACGTTTCTGTGCCATCTGATTATCTTGCAAACTGTTTACTCCTGTCCAAGTGATGATATTTTGATAGCTAGCAATGTAGTTAGCTAGCTAGTTAGCTTGCTCACTGTTTTGGCCCCGGTGTTTGCAGTCGTAAAATCTCATAAGATCCATTTTAGTCGGGCCATATGTCATCAGCATAACCCTACAATTTACCAGAATAGTTCATGTTTCAATATGATGATTTTATTTGAGTTTCTTTTCTATTTCCCCTGTGTTGTATATGACCTAATGGTTGAAAGGATGACAACATCCAACAATCAAACACGATCATGTTTGTTACACAAACTCAGAGCTGCCTAACACATAACCCTCCATATTCTTAGCTGTTGCTCCAAGTAATTTCTTATGTGTCGATAATTGGCCCAAACAAATCTCTTATATGCACATCATTAGAATAACGTGACACTTAATAATAAACAAACCATTGGATTTTAGAGAGGGAAATTTGTGAAAAATCTATGTGATTGTCTTTCATTAATAGCTGTGTTACGACCATAGTGACCATTCTGGCAATATGAAATCATGGACTGACATATCAGTTGACCAACCACAACAGCAGTTGTTTCTTGGATGCCAACTTTAAGATAGAACTGACCAACTTGTAGCATAACCCCACATTACCCTGTTTTCCTCATCTAAGATGTGAGTGAACTGTATTTCTTAATCTCTCAAATTTTAGTGTTGTCACTTCATCTGTTTTGTTTTTTGTTTTTTGTTATCCTGAAATTGAACGTTGTTATGTTCGTTTTTCAGTTTAGTTGTGTGTATTATTTTGCCCATTTCTAGACATTGAATGCAAACTACATCATGTTGAGATCATGGCACATCTGTCTACCAGTCAACCTATTTCCAAACTGTGATTATGTAACCATCCACTGTCATGCCAGTGCAGTACACAGACCTAGGTGGTGAACTCATTGACCTTATCAATATTCTCCTTGGCTAAGTAATGATAGGAAATTTGATCAGGTCAGCATACTTTAAGGTCATCACTTGTTGACAAAGCTGGAACTCCTAAAACTGTTCATCTAAAAAGTAGTTTATGAACCTTACCTTAACGCTGATTTTACTGGAGATTGCACCACTAACCTAAAATAGACCCTTTTTGTCAAGGTCATTTTGTAGGCAAAACTTTGTTTCCAGAACAAAACCACACGTATCTTTTGGGAAGCGACTCCCGGGACATTCTGGATGAAAATGCTTGCATGGACAGGTTGTTGGACGTTGGGTGGTTTCATCCACAGACTGTCACTGGAGACTTCCAAATCGCGTGTGCATTCCCAAAACGTCATCATTGCTTATATATAGTAAAAGGGTTTATTGAGATGACAATATAAAGATTTTGGACTTTGCAGCTTGGCCACCAAGTGAGGACCACCATATTATAGAGTGCATCAGTCATGTGGTACTATGGTGCAGAGAAAGTTTTCCCAATCTTGGAACCCATATAACACAACGATGATGCCCTTTGCAGTAGTTTACAGCAATTTCGATCCAAGCTAATTCCCAACCAATGATTGGGTCTGCGTAAGTTTGCTGCTTTTGCTGATAATGTTCACAGGTTTCTGAGGGAAGGGTTTTGGGCAACGTGGCCATATTAATTTCAAGAATGGAGAACAGCTGGCCAGTGAGCTGGCTTTACTCCATTAACATGCTAAGCCTGATGTTGTGTACCTTTTCACTTTTTACGTTTTTATTTTTTAGAAAACGTACATACTATATTGCCACTTGCATCACCTCAGAGCATTCGGTACTGATTAAATGTGTGGAATCATGTAGACATTTTAATATCAAATGGCTGTATTCTTAAATTGTGTGAAATTCTTCCTGCACCAGGTGGAAGTATGTGGTACCATCTGACTGACTCTCTATTAGCCCACTATCTCAGACAACCGTTTGTCCATCTAGCTAAGACTAATGATCAACGCTGAGAGAGAGAGGTCCATCCAGCATCAGCCGGCGCTCGCTGTCTCCTGGCTAACCTGTTGTTCTCCCAATAAACAGTCCAGTAGATGGCGGAAAACAATGCAATACTGTAGTCACAACAGACAGAAGAGCTTCCATCTCTTTGTCTTATTTATGTATATTGTAATATAAATTATTGTTACTTTTCAGTATTAGCCTACATACTTGTGCAAACCTAAGATCTAATATTGGTGCCTCAAATACGTAGTCATGAAGAGATCTAAGAACTACAATAAAATGGTTATCTATCTTTATTTTAGCATGCAAATTGATCAAGAATTATGATGTTTAATTGATTATTTTACAATAATTTATTGAATAATTTATTAAATAGGCTAATTGTAGAAACGGGTACAGCCTATTTGATGCCTCTGTTCAGATTTGAAGTCTGTCAGAAATGGCAGAAGTTTGAGGTGACCATATGTGAAATCGTGGCAGAAATTTGAGGCTTCCTCCTCATTATATAATAACTTAATAGCAATGATACTGACAATATATTTTCGCACTCTATAATATTATTAGTATATATTGCAAAACTCTATGCTTCCTCGTCTCTATTTGAGGTGACTGGACGTCAACCGGCTGTTGCTAGTGGACTGTTTATTGAGGGGACAGTTGTTTAACCACAGGATATGTTTAGTGAGCGGAGAGCGTGACCAGGCCGGTGCTGGGTACTCTTGGGAGAGAGAGGATTCCTGGATTCAGAGAGATGTTCACATGTTGTGGGGTGACATTACTCAGACAGCCCTTCACACATTGTATTGGTGTTAATGAGAGGGAAGTATTTGGTTGTAGGTTCATGTTGGGCCGTTTATGTTCCCAGGTCCCAATGAACAGTAATGTTACACCACAGTTTACGGAGGGGCCAGTGAATGCTGACTTCTCGGGAGTCCTTCAGGTATTTTTTTGGCCATTTGCTTAAAGGGAAAGGTTCAGGAATTTTAGAAGGATATCTGATGGATCACTTATCAAGACACATTCAGTCCTTCCAAAACTTTTTTCTGGCAATGCTCTAGTTTTTGAGAAATTGACAGCAGCCTCCTTTTACCATTTAGTAATAGCCTACTACAGCAAGTGAATGACATTTCTCCACAATTTCTCTCATTCGAATTCAAACAGTTGTACAACTTAGGTATTTTCACTTCAACTAATGGAACAAGGGAGACTTGATTCTCTGTAACTTCTCATTTTACTACAAAGTACAGAAATATTCAACTGTAATAATCAGGAAGGCTAATTACAAAATAAATTCATTTTAAGGCTACTATTTTACAGAAATGCAGCTTGAAGTTAAAAATGAAGCCTGATTCCCAAAGAAAGCTGATGTGGTTGTATATCTGTTCTCTCCTCTTCCTGCTCCCCCTCTCCCCCCCCTTTTTTTACATACACACACCAGACCCCTTTCACCTTTGGCTTGAACCAGCGGGCTCCCTACACGGCGGGTGACCGCTGCCTCTTATGCCGATGTGAGCGCAAAGACAGTGTCCTACAGCAGTCAGAGGCAGGGGTCTCAGGCCAGAACGGGACAGTGCAGGACACTAAGACTCCCAGTGCCCTCCAGCTGCCCCTCTGGGTGTGCCCCGACTGCAGGCGCACAGTGGAGAAGGAGGACCGCCATGCTGCCCTGGAGCAGTCGCTGGGGGTGAGTCGCCTGGGAGAAGTGATGGGGCAATGATGGACAGGGGTCTAGTGGCCCCTGCAACTTCCTTAAAGGTGAAATCTGTAATGCCGTCAAACAGCCGACCGCTAGGCAAAAGCTCCCGGCTTGGTACTGCGCTTTGTTTACTTTTTTTTGTTTTGGTCTAACGTGTGGGTTGGAGTTCAGTAACTTATTATATTTTTACTTTCTCCAGACCTCTCTTGGCAGAGCCTGAGATGTGGCCAGCAGTAGCAACCCCTCCCCTATACCCACTGAAATCCAACCCACACAAAAATGTAAACAAAGCACAATACCAAGAGGGACTCTCACTGTTTGACGACATTACAGATTCTACCTTTAAAGGTTTGAAATATAAGAAAAAGAAAATGTGTTAACCATCTGAGACTGATGGATGACGACTGGCGGCCGACATTACTATCTTTCAGAGGTTGTAGCGGGCTCAATTGTAAAGCTAGAGCAATGATAGTGATATATGAAACTAGAGACCTCGAGAAATATGTAGATACCAGCCATGTCATGCGAGCTTACCTGGAAAGGGACTAAATATTGTTCCAAAGTTAAGCAAAGTTTGAGGTGAAGAATTGGCATGGCCGTTTTCAAAGGGGTCCCTTGACCAATCGCCAATTTTTTTTTCCAGAAATCTCCAGATGTCAAAAGTTGTTGATACCAAATCACAGTGTAAACATTTCATAAGTGTTATTCAAGGTCATGAGGTTCTCATGTTGTCTTTTGGAGGGATTTTTGACCATTTATTAAAATTTTCGAGCAGTCAAAAATTGTTCTCTAGTGCACCAAACCTGTGTAACTAATGATATCAACCCAAAACTTGCTGCAGCAATCTATTACACATAATTGAGCTTGGTAATGGTCATCATATGTTTCCTTAATAAAATCCTCATACACTCTAAACTTTCAAAATGTAAATGGCTGCAAATCAAATCACAATGTTTATTACATATTTATGACCAGAAAAAATTGACATTCAGTGCTAAGGTGCATCTCAAATTAATTTTCAGGGTCCCAGCTTTCAGAAGGTGTATAACATCTAATATTGTGGCATCGACGGTTGACGTTGTGTCCCCCCTAAAGGTCCCCTGTTCCCCACCGAAACCCCCCAAAATGGGTATATGTAAGTCTCAGAGGGTTAAAAAGTTTTGAGTACAGATGGAAAGGCCTTGAAAGAGCTTGAATTCATTCTAAATTGTGACACTCAGAACAATCAGCCCAATTGGAGCTCTATTTGCAATGTAGGGTACATTGTATGATGAAATTGATGTAGCTCAAATTTGGAGGGGAATCGGTCAAAGATATAGAAATGGCCCACTAGTAATATAGCTAACTTAGTAGATGACAATCTAGTTTTGCTGGTTATTCATTCTGCTAGCTGGCCAGCTTGCTTACAAGTTATATCTGGTTAGCTCGATAGAGATGGTGTCAACGCTTTGAGTCTAGTTGTTGGCCATTGACTGTCAGTGAATGCAGTGAAATAAGACTTTTGTCTGTGCATCACGTCTGTCCACCTGTATCAAATCAGAGCTGAATCTTACCCAGTCGGTGTTGAATCACACTGTATTGAATCATTAAATGGTTAACGTTATCCATTTTGTATTGTATCACAGACCCTGTATCGAGTCGCGTATTGTATTGTCTGAGAGGGGAAGATGCACATCCCTAGTCGCATGTTAACTCTTGCAGTTATGCAGCTTTGTTGAGTATGAGAATACATTTTTAACCTTTATTTTTCAGTTTGATGTCAGCAGGTATCCTAATATACATCGATCTCGGAAAATATTCCAGATGATTATCGTAATTTTTTCTTTCATATTGCCCAGCGACAAACCAATAACTAAAACCCTTACCTTTATATCTGTGCCGTCAAACCTTGAGCAATTAGAAATTTTTACATTGTGCAGGTCCCTGGCCGATTGTCTACTCATCCACCAAGTTTGAGCCAAGTTGAATAAATTAAAGTTATCGCGGTCACCACACACACACACATACACACACACACGTACACGTACACAGACACAAGTGATTACAATATCCCCCTGTGCTTTGCGCGCAGGTGTAAGAAAGGTTGTGCAAAAAACAAACACAGGAGTATCCACAGCCTGTTAGGCATATGACGGCGTTGTTGGGTGATTCACCCTACATCATAAAGACTCAGTTCCTCTTTGTCAATAAGAGTAGGATATCCTCTTTTATCAATACGAGTAGAATAAACACAGTGTAAACCGCTGCAAAGGCCCAAGAATAAATAGCTGCCTGGATGGCTAAGTGAATACTAATGTCTTTCTGTGCAACCAGCTCTCTAGTAAGACCCATGCTGTGTTGTCATGTTGGGACTTTAATTGAGTGTAGAAAAATCTTGTGATTCAACTGAGTGCTGTTTTCTTTCCTGGAGCACAAACTTGTATTTCCTTGTCAGCGTTGTTTGATAATAATGGTGTGATTATTAGCTGCAATTAGTTCTAGTTCTAGTGATATAGAATAATGTCTTCCTACTTGACCAATTAGTTCTAGTTCTAGTGATATAGAATAATGTCTTCCTACTTGACCAATTAGTTCTAGTTCTAGTGATATAGAATAATGTCTTCCTACTTGACCAATTAGTTCTAGTTCTAGTGATATAGAATAATGTCTTCCTGCTTGACCAATTAGTTCTAGTTCTAGTGATATAGAATAATGTCTTCCTGCTTGACCAATTAGTTATAGGCCTAGTGATATAGAATAATGTCTTCCTGCTTGACCAATTAGTTCTAGTTCTAGTGATATAGAATAATGTCTTCCTGCTTGACCAATTAGTTCTAGTTCTAGTGATATAGAATAATGTCTTCCTACTTGACCAATTAGTTCTAGTTCTAGTGATATAGAATAATGTCTTCCTGCTTGACCAATTAGTTATAGGCCTAGTGATATAGAATAATGTCTTCCTGCTTGACCAATTAGTTCTAGTGATATAGAATAATGTCTTCCTGCTTGACCATTTTGAAGGTACGTACAGTACTTGCAGATCAGTGACTTCTCTTTTTTTCGACTTTATTAGGTCGGTTTTTCTTAACATTATTCTTAACTTTCTACTTTATTGGACAGTAGTGGAGAGCTAACGTTACAGGCAAAGTGGATGAGAAGGGGAATGACATGCAACATAGGCAGTCAGCATCATCGATCTTAGACTGATTTGAAAAAATTAAATTCAGTGGTACTGAGAAAGTTTACAAGCAAGCCGCCATTTTGTACACTCGCGTTTTTTAACAGGCACACACTACAAGACGCACGCCTGGCGATAGACCACATCGATAATAGCTGCAAATCAGAATGGCTTGTTTCGGTAGGGAGGGTTCTTGTCACAGCTGAACTGCGGAAACTGCACTACAGTTAAGTACATCTTTCACATTTTCTCAGTGTTGGGACAACCCTTCATTGTGTGCAAATGCAAAACACAGGAAAGGGCAATTAGGGGGATAGGGGACCTTTAAATGCAGATTGTATTTCAAGGGTTTTGAGCTATATCTTCCATCAAAGTTGATTTTAATTGTGTCTTTTGGTAACAAAGCTGAGACCAGGTCCCCTCAGTACATCTTAATAGGACTTAACAGCATGTTAGGTTGGCACCACTGTTTCGGTCTAATGGTATGTGCTTTGATTTTCAATCAGAGTTTATAAGGATGCTTACAAACACAGTATTAAGAATTATTAGTGTACATGTAAATACACTGACTATTGGCAGGTAGGCGACAGTGAGTAGCTACAGTGAGTTGCTATAGTGAGTAGTTGCAGCGAGTAGCTACAGTGAGTAGCCTACCTGCCAATAGTCAGTGTATTTACATGTACTCTGATAATTATTAATACTGTGTTTATAAGCATCCTCATATCCCGATTTCCAATATCCCTGTATACACGAGTAAACAGAATATCGTAAGCATTACCATGGAAACAAAGTGCAAAAACCCAACAGTAAACTGGATGAGGTGTTTACATGCTTCAGTATCCCAGCTATTATCGCCATATCCCAGTGATCATATTTGGGTTTCTCATAGTCATATGAGCTTATCCCAGCTTTTGTATAAGGGGTACAGTGTCAACACGCGCCAACTTGGAAATGCAATATTCTAGTACCTGGAATCATATCTGAATATTAATATCCATGTAAACATACCCATTGATTTCTGAAATATGGCTCAGTTTGCAGCACAGCATCCTAGTTTGTATTTCATAAAGGATGATGATATGATAATGCACTGTATCAGACTTTTATTCAGAAATACTCCAGTGCAAAACAAATTGATAGACTATTTGTAGCCATATACCTTCACAGCTGTCTCACTTTCAGGAGATAATGTTCCTCCACAAATTCAAAAGCAAACTTTGCTCCTAATGTTCATCCATGGTATTTGTTTCTTGGGTAAGGGAATACCCTGACATTTTAAAGGTCCCCTCTCCTAAAAATTACCTTTTCCTGTGTTTTGCATTGGTTTTACACAATGAGGGGTTGTCCCAACACTGAGAAAATGTGAAATATGTACAGTTTCTGCAGTTCAGCTGTGACAAGAACCCTCCCTATTGAAACAAGCCATTCAGAATGGCAGCCAACATCAACGTAGATATAACGACTTACCAATCACAATAGGCTCATTGCATATGGGTGGTCCTTGACTTGTGTGTCTCTGTTTTTCAACCAGGAAAACCGGTTCACTAAAATATGTTTCTGACAACATTTTAGGTGAGAAATAGCATATGCAATTGCTGGATCTTAATTCATATTTGATCTGCAAGGCCTAGTTTGACAGGTTGATCTGAATTTCGTGAGCCAAGCGCATCGCAGTTCCAGAGTGCAGGAGTGTGGGGAACAGTAGCTCATTTGCATTTAAAGCTACAGACACAGAAACAGCCTGTCAAGAACAGGACTGAAACAGAGGGGTATAGAGGCATGCTAGAATGCATAATCTGAGCATAATTGTTGAAAAGGAGTATCATATGGGACCTTTAGATTTTAAAGACACAATGAAATGGCATTTCGAGAGTATCTAGCCTCCATATCGTTACGTATTTCTGAGTGAAACGGATGGCGTCGGGAGGAATTTTAGTTGATCGTTGAAAAGTGGGCTGTTGCTAGCTAGCTAACTAATGAGTCTTCGCTCAGTGCGGACTGAAGTTGCAGATTGATTGATGGGTGGATGTCATGATATTATTGGTTGAATTGGTTGGTTCAGTCATACGTATGCACACAAATATTTTGTTTCATCGGAAGAAAACATGATTGGATTTTGATATAATTTTGATGAAATAGATTTTTTGTATTCGTTTTGGCATATATTGTTAAATAGGTGCACAGTATGACCAGGGAAGTGATCTAAAATGGTTAAAAACCATTTTAGACTAAAGCTAGTCTTTAGGAACATTGGGGGGGGGTTCTATAGTTTGTTTTTTGGCTTGCAGCTATACAGTATTCATTGGTTTGAATTAGGAATGCTAACAATGATAACAAGCCATGTTTTGGTTAGCTGAAGTGCCAATGCAGACATTTTTTTTCATTGCAGGGGCTTTGTGAAGAAAAATAACAAACTAAAAGCTGAAATATCAAGGTGTCCATGTAGTATTTATTATCAGCTTGGCAAGTGCATAGGCTGACATTCTAAATGCCTGAAAGCAAAATGTGAAATATCTATTCTGGCAGAAGGTTTTTGCCTTGGGCAGGCGTGAGAAACTTTCAGTAAATAGCTGATTTTGCCTACTCCTAGCAATCACAAATAAGTACTGGTTACAGTTCCGTACTAAAATTAGTCACAATAAAATATGCGAATATGTCCAAATAAAACATGCTAATATTGGCTTTATAAAGTAATGTTTGATAGAAGCATTTCTTTTCAATAATGGATTATACTTCTCAAGTAAGCAGTGGGAGACCCATGTTTTGAACTTAAATAGACTGAAAACAAAGACTGCATACAATGCATTTTAGTCTCCACTATAGCCTGCTATCGTCTAGTTACATTTTTTTTGTTCCTTTTATTTAATAAAATGTTTTGTTTGTTAGTTTGGTTTATTTTCCTTGGATATTCATTTGCTTAAAAATAAATTATATATATATATAATAGTCAGACTAGTGTGATGCAATGTTGGTTTTGAGCATCAAGTAAAATCATACTGACATTGTTCTTTAACATTACCTCTTGACTCTTGATGGGGATTTACTGTAACTCAGAATTGCTGCTTCCAGCTATGTTTGTATTTAGTACATTTCAAGATGACTATTAAGTGATGTACTATGAAATTATGTTGTTGAAAGTAGAACAATGGTCATTGAAAGAGTGCTGCTTAGTCTGAAAGGTCTTGAATTATGTGTTGAAACTCATAATGTATAATTGCATTTGAATCACAATAGTTCAACAATTAATTTCTCATTTCCTGTTTCCCG
The DNA here is from genome assembly GCA_900302295.1 of Parasudis fraserbrunneri. Lineage (NCBI taxonomy): Eukaryota > Metazoa > Chordata > Actinopteri > Aulopiformes > Chlorophthalmidae > Parasudis > Parasudis fraserbrunneri. Next base: position 23,788 of record OMKL01048412.1, read on the forward strand.
TAGAACCAGGACTTCCTTTTGCACATGCCTGTGGGTAATGGAGGCCTGGGGCAGGAGCCAGCCACAGGGGACAGACTGACCACTGCTGCACCTACACTACCTACGCTCCCCGCCCCTGATCTCACCACCTCTCTGACGGCTGACACCGTGTGCAGCTGTGAAGCCTGCAATGAGAGACGGTGAGTCCACCGTTGAGTCTCTTTCAGTCCCAGCAAGTCCTTCATTTCTCAATCAATTCTAAATCATAGGCTCCTGCTTTAAAGGCTAATTCCACAGAAATAAATGGTTTGAATTAGGAGCCGTCACGATAAAGGAAAATGCAACCCTATAATATCATTAAATTGCACTGCCAGAGATGGTGGGGGAAAAAAATGAATGGATAGTTTTTTCATAACATTTGAACATGGATATTGTAGATGTTTTGTTTTTCCACTCAAAGTGATTGTCTCATTGACTGACAGCTACGTGTAAGTATTATTATAACCTGTATTTTGAGTTGTGATGGGCTCAGAAATGCATAGTTTTCATTCACAAGCCAAACTCTTAAAGAAAATATAGGAATACAATACACCCAAAACTGATGGTAAAATAATTCCCATGTTGTAGCTTTAGTATAGGACTTATAGGTACAAGAACATGACTCATTTCACTAGTATCGGCCCAATACTGAAACTGGGTATTGGATCGATGCATCCCTAATGAAAATATAATATCCTCAAATATAAATAACATGTTACAGCAGTCAAACAACAACAAAAACACAACCTTTTTCCTTCTCCCATGTGATTTGATGTTGATGCCACCTTTGTTACATCGTTGGCCTCTACAGGGAGATCTCTGCCGAGTCGGAGAGAGAGTCGCAGCAGCTACAGAACCACTGGTCGGAGGTCCGCTACCTGGTGCGCTGCATCTACCGGCAGACAGGAACCCCGCTGGCAGATGACCAGGACCAGCCGCTGGAGAGAGACAAGGAAGGCATGAAGGAGCTGGTGGATAGGTAGGTATCCATACCACAAGCATGCCATAGATACTGTCCATCTCTTCCTCTTTCCTCATCTCCTTCTCTCTGCTTCTCCATCCTCCCTGTTCCATTTCACCCTGGCATTGGTCTGGCTGTAGATGTAACGCAACGTTACACTAGCTACATATCACAGCCAGGCCATTGAACGTAGAGTGAAATGAGCAGCTCACCCAAAAAAAGCAAAAAAACACTCACCCCAATATTGTTGAAATGGTTCAACTTGTCAAAACCTCAACAGTCTGTCTGCTTTCTTGCGGGCTGACATGTTGAATAGAATGTGACTTTGAGTGTAGATAACATATTTAACGTTCTAATCAAGATATCATTGAAGTTTTGACAAGTTGGACCATTTCAACAACTTATGGGTGAGTGTTTGACAAATAAGTGGCACAGATTTTATGTTTAGGTCATGCAATGCTGAACAACAAGTAACATTAAATTACATGACGTACCATCGTACGTCTTGGGATCTTAAAGGTAGAATCTGTAATGCCGTCAAACAGCGACCTCTAGGCAATATATCCCTGCTTGGTATTGCACTTTGTTTACATTTTTTGTTTTGGTCTGATGTTTGGATTGGAGTTTAATGACTTATCATACTGTGAATTTCTCCAGACCTCTTTTAGCAGAGCCTGAGGTATGGCCAGCAATAGCATCCCCTCCCCTACACCCATTCAAATCTAACCCAAAACTAAACAAAGCACAATACCAAGCGGGGCTCTTTTGCCTAGAGGTCGCTGTTTGACAGCATTACAGAGTCTACCTTTAAGTTAATTTCACTCTGTTCATTTGCCTGACTTTTGATATGAAGCCAGCGTAGCATAGCATTACATATACAGCTGGGAACCTGCTAATTCCTGCTTTTCTTCTGTCCTAGCATTCCTACTGGACTACGTACTTTCTGTAATTTCCCCCATCCTCTCTCTACTCCTCCTATCTATGTCTCTTCTCAGAGGGTGATCAATGCATTCTAGGGATATGCATAACGGTTATTCTGAGATCCAAATATCTGCTGTCATTAACCGGTTGAGACCCGGTTAGCCGTTACGTTTTTGTGGCAGTTATAAGTCAATGCTGAACAAGACTTGGGAAACGCAGCCAGGCCGTTATCTATTTCTGTTCTCTTATCTCTCTCTATTCCATCACATAAAATCACGGCAACAGCGATGCCTGGCCTCATATTCTCCATTCTCTTATCACTATTTATCACGTAAAATCACGGGAACAGCGATGCCTGCCCTCATATTCTCTGTTCTCTTATGGCTCTCTATTTATCACGTAAAATCAGGGGAACAGCGATGCCTGCCCTCATATTCTCCATTCTCTTATCACTCTTATCATGTAAAATCATGGAAACAGTGATGCCTGCCCTCATATTCTCCGTTCTCACAAATTTGTACGTTACAAAGAGTGAAGGTTACTGGGTTTAGTGTATGTCTCACTGCAGTTGACGCAAGTATCTAATGGAAATAGCAGCGCTCGACCTGGCTGCTGGACAGTTGAAAGCCTGGGCTTCTACTGTTAGAGCATGCTCATTATGCCCTTGTGTGTTCACTTTATTTACACTTTTATTTTTTACACATTCGCCCTATAAAAAGAAAAAAAGAAGAAAAAAAAGAAGCAAATTAACCACTTGACCATTATTAATATCCGGTTCATGGTAAATGACTTGTTAACCGGTTAACCGTATAAACTTGCACACTCCTAATGCATTCCTATGACAGAACTGGCGGAAGTTGATGTAAGTAAAGTAATGGCATTGAATGTAGAACCGGTTACCCCCCAGTTTTCAGTTTGTCATGTCCACCTCTCCCCTCGCAGGCTCTGTGAGAAGGATCCCTACCAGCTGTACCAGCGGCTGGAGCAGCAGGCCCGCGAGTACGTCTTGGAGATGAAGGTGCGGCTGCTTAAGCACCTGTCTGCCGGCTCCAAGGCCGCAGGGCCAGCGGGGGCTGTGGCCGCGGCCCAGGGTCCACCTCAAGCCCACCAGTTCATCTCCCTGCTGCTGGAGGAGTACAGTGCCCTCTGTCAGGCCGCACGCACCATCAGTAGCTTCCTGCTCACCCTGGTCAGTTGGCCCCTCTGGTAGACGGAGACGCTCTTTTAGCTGCTTCAGACGTTCATATGGGATCTAGTACAGAGGAGATTCCCGCACGCCGTTTTTGCAGCACGAACACAATTTGGATACATTGCGTTTTCATATGGTTTAATGGAATCTCTTCTATACAAGATGCTTAGTCCTACGCAACTGCGCTGAGATGATTTGATATGCAAATTGTTCATTCTTTCCCAATTTTTCACAAAAGAACATAGTTTGCCTAAGATTATAATGGAAAGTCTGAACTCATTGAGTCAAGGGAAGTGATGCGCACACCTCACACGCTAACATATTCTGCCTCGGCTTCCACCTCCTCTTCCTCAGGAGAATGAGCACCTCCAGAAGTTCCAGGTGACGTGGGAGCTGCACAACAAGCACCTTTTTGAGAACTTGGTGTTCTCTGAACCCATCTTGCACAGCAGTTTACCTGCACTGCTTGCACAGCTGAAGTAAGAGAGACACAGTGGTACTAAATAGAACTACTGATGTCATGTGTTTTTCACTTGTCTGTATAAGTTTTCCTGCCATTTCAGACTGAAATTAGACTACTGTTAAATGTGGGTACTGCCAGATTTTTACCTCAGATTTGCGTTACCTTCCACTGCTCATAGGATTCCATTCAGTTTCCCGCAGATATGTTGTCAGACATCATTCAGTCCAATGCCTTATGTAAACCTCCATGGGGAATTTCAGTGTCTGTTCTGCAGGGAAATGGCTTCTGTGTTTCTTTCAGGAAATTACTTTGATAACTGGCAGCCAGTTCCTCAGCGAGTTGCATTTGAATTGGCTTGAGGAAAGATATAATTTGTGTTGAAATTGATAGCCTTAATCGTTTATTCCATACATACTGTTTACACCAGCAACGCTGCAAAACCTGGCTCTACGTCTGTAGTTCATGCTGATGTGACCGCTTGTCACTAGCCACTGGCAAGTAGTTTGTGTTCAGCATGCCTTTGGCCTGGCTCAGATCACAAAACACTCTGCTCACCAGCACCTCATAACCATGAAAGCTGATAAATACACACTCCTTTTCAATCCCTTGAAAAGGATCCAGTTCTAATGTTGCATGGGTATTTCAACTTAGGAGCGATTTTGAACCAAGCGGCTTTATCATCCAATATCAATTGTGCCCGGCCCCGTTTTAACAACAAATATGCAGTAGAAAAATAGCATATGGATAATGTAAAATGCTCTAGGTATCACAGAACTTTAACGTCATGATATACAGGTATATCCCCATTCTGTGTGTGTGAACGAATATTTGAATATCATTGCATTTCTCTGCTGAACCGTAGCCAGCACATAGCAGGGTTATTAAAAGTTAAATTTTATCTGTTCAGGCATGGCACGGCCTCCCATGACTCGTACAGTGAGGACATGTACAGGACCCTGCTGGAGAGCTACCAGTGTCTGCAGCAGGAGATGGCTACAGTGGCTGCAGAGTGGCAGGAGTGTGAGAAGCGGATTGACGACTATGTTGACGAACAGGTAAACGCATGCAAAGATTCCCCTTCTCACAGAACCAAAAAAATGAACACATATTGCAAGCCATCTGATACTAAATAGACAAATGATTTGATTCTTTTGACGTGTGACATTTGGTTTAGATGTAATGGTTAGAATGTAAACATTGCTGTTTGCAGCTGCTTTTTAAGGTGGAGGGTCAGAATCTCACCAACCAACGAACAGAGCCACACAAGTCATTGATTAGTAAAAATGTAAGAGGTTCCTTAAAGCATACCATTCAGCTCAATCCTTCACCTTTTATCTACCTCCTGTTTGTATGTGAGGTTAGTTTGTTTATGTTGTTATATCTGTCCTTTTCCAGACCTTGAAAAATAAACAGCGAATGCTGAAGGAGGACTGGGAGTTCTTTAAGCAGAGAAGGTTTATAGAAGAGCAGGTATGATATGGGGCATATGGAGCAATCGGACCAAATCCAGATTAAAATATGAAAAGAAAAAGAAAAAGAAACATTTGATGGTCAAATTGGCATTTTTAAATTGTAGTGATTAATTCTGCTTCCTGGTGTTGCCTTTACAGTTAACCAACAATAAGAAGTCTATCCCTGGAGACAACAACTTCACAGATACTATGAGAATGCTCTCCTCCCGACTGAGCATTCCAGACTGTCCAAACTGCAACTATCGCAGAAGGTGAGTTTTGAGTAGCTGTTCTTTATTTATTTAATTTATTTCTAAATGACCAGTGGCACAGGTGTTTGTGCTCCAGGTGTATGGTTAGATCTAGAATTTACTGTAAAATGAAAATCTGGACCTGTACAGATAGAGTAGGAGTACTGATCTGGGATAAGTGGTCAGGTCACATGACCATGTAACTTGACTAGTTTAACTGGTCTCAAAGCACCATCACCTTGTTCTAAGATACTTTGTACATTATGGTCCTCATACCCCCATTAAGCTTGAATTTAAACCCCTGAAACACAATGACTGAATGTTCTCTTTCGACACCCCCATTAGGTGCACGTGTGATGACTGCAGCCTCTCTCACATCCTGACCTGTGGTATCATGGACTCTCCCATCGCCGAGGACCTCCACATCAAGTTGCCCCTGCAGGGTGAGCCTCCCCGGGACTACCTGGCAGAGGTGCACCCTCCCAGCCTGTCTTCTGGTAGCTCTGCCTCCGGCTCCAACTCCAGCTCCCCCATCACCATCCAACAGCACCCTCGACTCATTCTACCTGAGGGGGATGCCAACACCTTGTAAGTCGACCAACCAGCTTCCCGGTCAATTTGATCCATTTTTTATTTATTTTTTATTTTTTCTTTTTTTAGAGAAGGCTGAGAATATGTTTTCAGTTTCTTTTGGTACTCTTTAAAACATCAAAGGCAAAAGGCAGATGTAAATTAAATCCTAGATGTAAATTAAAACAGTTAATATATCTCTTCATCGCTATTACACAGCTACACCTGGACAGGTAGTCGTCGTCCCCCCCCTCCCCCCC
>OMKL01048413.1:0-22185 GCA_900302295.1 Parasudis fraserbrunneri
TAAAATGAATAAATAAGAATAAATAAAATTGCAAATGGGTATATGCTCCGAGACCTGTCATCTACTTTTAATGAAAGAAAAATATCTATCAAAACAGAATGCCCTTTCAAGTGGATGACATTGAGAGGTCAATATTACATTTCTACAGTTAATATTGGCAATATATCTCCATCCCTAATTTATGGTGATGTTGTTCACATGGAAATCAACATGGTCCATTTATTTGATCTTTGATTATTCACATCCTACAGTCAGTTCCCTTGCATTTTTGTAGAAGTAGTTGATGCCATTAATTACAGTAAGACTGTAAAGTGGCAATTTTGCATACTACGCGTGTACTATTTAAGTATTTTTGCACCGGGGACATAAAGCACAATAGGAGTATTAGCAATATTTGGCTAAGGGGGATTTTACCTGTTCTAGTTATAATAAGCCAGAAAAGGATTAATGTTTTTGCCAAGGGACACTGCACCTCAGCGCTGGTCTACTATTTTCAGTACAATGAGCTTCTAATTAGACGATCACAAACTGGTTCAATTAGTAATTTCACTTGATGCAGAGAAGGAAAAAGGCTCTGTGGCTTTAGTGCAGTATGCAATTTTCACAATATTTAAATTGCCAAAAGTATTTTCTCAATTGACCTATCTCAAACTCTGCCCTCTTTTCTTGATCCTCCAGTCACAACTGTTACTTTCCTTGGACATCAAGAAAAGAGGGTGGAGTTTGAGATAGAGACAAACGGGAAAATTATGATCTGGTTAGAGAATGCAGAGGGGCCATGCGTAAAATGGAGTCAGTGCACAGTAGAGAGAGTGCCTGATTATTTCCCTGCATCTAGTCATCCGAGCCTCTTTAGGAGTTCTTGTGGTTTATTTACCGGAAATGAGTCAGCTAATGTGGCCATTTCCCCGTTTCCCTTTCTGTAGAAACTGCCTTGGCATTTGAAAGCTGTTCGAGTGCCTCTGGAGTCCATAAACACGAGAAAGATATTATAAATATGTGAGAGAACGTTTCTAACAAGTCCAGTAGCATGTATCACAGTCATTGTGTAAATGTATTGCAAATATAAACATCTAAAGAACAGGACACAAAATTCATATTCATGAGATAATTCCATGATGGTAAACAAGATAAAGAGTGACTGCAACCGTTAGCTAACTGTACATCATGCATGCTGGCAGAGTTGTCCTTTAAAATATTATAATAGAGAAGAGACAGAGGCAATGGAGTGCTTTAAAATGCACCATGTGTCTAAGCAGCATAAAGGTCCTCTTTGGAATAAAGACAAATAATGGTTGGTGAACTTGTAAGTAAAACAAAAGCCATAATTTTCCGAATATGATAAAGGGACTTTGTTGTTTTTTTACCTATTTTCTTTTTTTGTATTCGTGTTTTACTTATTATTATTTTATCTTCGCAAGAGTGCTTTCTATTTTGCATAATGGCTCTTGTTTTCCCCCATTTTTACTTCAAGTTACTATCACATTTCATTCATGATAGAGATATTTACATAATCCGTAATCAAGTGTTGACTTTATCACCCAATATGATAGGCATCGTGTAATGGAATTGATATATGTAAAAAAAAATAAAAAAAAAATAAGAACAATCACACTGGCAAAAACATTAGAAATTGTCAAAAGAATATCATGAATTATTAAGGAGATTCCACCAAAGCAGAAGCTGCAGAGCTATGCATGTTGCTCTCTCCTGCCATTGCAATGTAAGCTAGAATTGTGCTTGGAAACATTTTGTGAGTGAGGACTTCCTTCAACACAGATACTGTAGTGCTCTAAGTGGCTTTTAAGTACTGGGCATGATAACAGAGGAGCTATCTCTCACTCAAGGCTGAAGCAGTCTGAATGTTGTCTGTGGCTAATACATTGTGGTGATGGAGAGCAGGATTATTTGCTAACTCATGGATTTTGGACATTTGTCTCCACCATTCCTTCTCCTCCCTTGCTAGTCTTTCAACCTCGACTCCGCTGCCCTATACCACAATCCCCATCTCTCATTCTCCGTCCGCGGTAAGCACTCTGTCCTCTGGAAAGTCAAACAGTGTAATAATCCCTTTGTCCGCTGAATGGATTTCCTGAGCCTCCCATTCTATGGCTACTTCGTGGAGGTGTCACTTAAACTGAGCCATATGTGAAGCTCTCATTGTTGTTCATCATTTTCAAAATGTCCTCTGGGCTCAAGCAGTCTCATATGTGAATACATCAGAATTTAGATGGTATGTCTTCACAGAGCAGTAAAATGGATGCTGTAAAATAAGTCAGTGAGCAACCGATTTACTGCTAGATCATATTTTCTACATTGTATATCCATTATATTATGACAATAATAATTATGATAATGATAACATGAAAGCCGTAACATGATTACCACTCATGCGTTAGCGATTTTCAATAAGGTTGCTTATTCAGATGGCATACTATATGTATTTTATTTTTCCATTTCTTCGTGCGTCACGGTAACATGGAGAAAGAGACAGTTAAAGGCCAGGGTAATGTATTATACAGTATGGGCCAACACTTCACACATGCACACTCAGCCATATCTAGGCCGTCGTTAGGTGTGTTAGGGCAGCAATCAACATATTGCACGTGGGCACGAGCTTGCAAACTGAGCAGCATTGACCGTGGCATAGTCATAATTACATGCAAGGCTTTTTTTTCTTCTCTGCTTCTCCTCATGTTATGATTTATTGCTTTTGCACAGCTGTCAGAACTTGGGCTTCGCTGATTGGGTCCTAAATGGAAATGTTATTAAAATGCTACAGTAATGCCACTGCGCAGCCCAAATGGTTGAACTGAGATGCCCGGCGCTGAGCTACAACCAGTGTTAGGCCAGACAGCTGTGTGTGCGTGAGAAAATAGGGATTGGTTAATGACTAGAACAGATTGCAGATCAGGATCACTATACCATGACATGTTGTCACTTTACCTGAGCTTCCTATGCGTTGATTTTAAATACATGGCCATGAAGTGGGACATGAATGTATGATATATAAGGCATGTCCTTGCTTAATGGATCAACATATGATCAGAAATACATAAACGCCCACAGCTGCATAGCTCTGCTAGACACACCAAGTTGCTTTCTGTTGACAGGGATTAATCACTAGGCTTTTCCACAGCAGAATACAAATTACAGATCTAACACTACATACCAATACAGTAGTTGCAAGGTGTATAGATCTCCATTACTGGCTCCACTAAATCCTTACCACAGCAATATCAACCCTTTTTTCTCTGTATGCTGATTTTCTGTTTGCTTGTCCTAATAACTATTCCTCTAATCTTTATTAAATCCCAATAATAGTGACCTCAACAATTTGTTATACTTGCTATGACATAATAGTGAATCATTTGCCAAACTGGAAATTGGTCCCGTTGAATTATTTTTCGAAGGGGCTTATGAAGATTACAGCTGGGCTGCCTTCATCTTCTTTCTGCTCTCTTGTCACTGATACTTTTAAATGCATATGGAATGGTCGTACCATAGCCACTGGCAGGAAATATAAGATAGCAGCCAATCCCTTTTTCCACAGCCAAAGTGGTCTTTAGCCTGCTGATTAGCCACCTTTGGTGGCCTCTGGTCTTGGGTTTTACATGGATGTGTGAAAGTAGCAAGCTTTTAAAAAGGAGCCTGGTGTCCACTCAATCATACAAACAAGCTAGTACACATCAGGACTATAGGAACAACAGAGCCTATCCAATTAGCTAAGCATCTGAGCAGCAGCTCAATAAATGCCTTCTGTTGGACTGGACAGCAGTTACAGCCAGTAGCCTAATGGGTCATTGAGAATGAGTGATTATGGGACGGTCATTCTTTGGCAGGTGAGGCTCAATGAGCCTTTATTGCAGAATTGGAAACCTCTTGCAACTCCATGGAAAGGCTAGAGTTTATAGTGTTATAGTACATGACAGCATCACACTTCACAGCACACCCACCAGGCATATCTCCAGCTTCTATTGCATTGTTGCGATGATGTTTGGCTTGGCAAGTGAGCCATTTGATTTTGTATTACAGTTAGATATTGGTGCAGTATGTTTATACTCAGACAAAACTATAGATCTCATTAATACTATGCAAGGCTGACAAATAGTTCTGTGAGGAAACATTAGCCTAATGGCGATGCTGTCTCACCAACTGTATCATCCTGAAACAAACATTCTTTTGTCAGTTGGCCACACTGGCCAGCAGATGAAGGATATCATCAGTGAGATTTAATTTCTCATCTGCTCACAGTAGAATAAAAGATATCAAACATAAGTTGGCTGCTATCTGTGGCACCAATGAGAGTGTTAAATTCTAGCTTTGAGCTGGAAACTGGAGGGTGGCTGTCATTTTATCTACAGTGCCCACCATTATTGTCAAATTGACATGCTTTTGAGCAAAGCACTGAACCCCAAACTGCATTATGAGCGACCCTGTGCTCAGATCTCTTTGATGAATTACTTATTGGGTTATGCGTGCATGGAACTAGTGGGAATATGGGGAAAGAAAAATTCCAATATTGTTGTGTGTAAATTGGCCAATTAAGTAATTTTTTTTTTTTTTTGGAATTAACAAACTACTGTAACTAGCCACAGCCAGACTGTACCAGTTAAGCCCCATCTCCATTCTCATGCAGCGGAGGTATTGGGTGTCTCCTTCTCCGACAGAGTTATACTGAAGGTACACCGGCTCCATCATGGAAGCGAGCAGCAGCTGCTGCTGAGCTGCTGCCATGTTAATCAATTGAACATGCTACACCAGCAGTGCGTGCTGCTACGTGAAACATGCCAGAAGCGGTGCTGCACCTTTAAGGTATGCCCCAACCTTATTTCTTTGGTCGCGGCGTGTATGTTGTCTCAAATCTGTGCTGTTGTTGGTCTGAGGGTTGTTGGATGGCTGCATAGACAACATATAAATGATGCCTTCCGAGTAGCAAAGTTCATATCTGAAACTCAGCCCAACAAAGTAACAAAAAATGGGGCAGCATTAAAAGAATAATACTTGTTGTGTAGAATTATCTTCAGCTATAGGAACCAGTGCAGCATCCCCTGTGCAAGAGATCAAACTCTCCGGTTACATTCATTTTCCAGTGTAGTTTCAGGGTTAAGGTGTTGGCTGGACTGAAGGCAAACACACACTGCTTTCATCCTTCATCTGGTCACCATCAGACCTGTACAGAGAATGGACTGTGTTCAGCTCTGGAGGGTCGGGACACTGCAGAAGTTGCAAATTACAATATATATATATTTTTTAAAATGCTGGCTTTTCCTATGCTATTCCTGGAAAACCTCATCTCTCATCCCATTTCTCTCTCTTCCATCTCTCCTCTGCCTGGCTCTTGTATCTCTGTGCTGACAGACACTGAAAAAACATTAGGGACCAAACGCAATGATTTCCAATGGCTCTGTGATCATCAAGCTTCAGTCTGCTCTGCTTTGTATGCTGTGGCATGTGTTGGCAGTCCTCTATGTAGGTTTGTATGGTAATTGGTTTCATGGTTAACCAAGCCTTGCAGTGGAGTAGGGGAGCTTCTCTCTAGTCCCCCACCCCCAAGACCTTCCACCAGGCATGGAGGATGTGACATAGCTATTGGTTGTGGCCCTCCCACCTGACCTTAGAAGAGGTCTCTTTCCTGGCCAACACTGACATCCTACACCTGAATCAACTAAATCAATAGTGAGACACCAGCACCACAGGCTTCACCTCTGTGGTATCACCTCACCCCTGTTGTAATGGATTGCAACTGGCCTAAGTGGGAGTAGCACACCAACGAAGTCGACATGCTTGACAGCTACCTCAGGGTAGCAGGAGTGTAGGAAGTGGAGTTAACTCAAAAAAGTAGAGGAAAAAGTCATTGTGTGTGCCTTCACAAATGCTATCATGAAAGATGCCAATTTAAACTTGGCTGTATAAATTATAAATCAAAAGGGTGGCTCTGGGAAGACAGAATGTTCCATATTGGATCTTGTGGAAGGGATTTGAAAAGTAATGAGAAAATAGTCCCCTGCAGAAACCACTAATCCTTTTATTTAATTTTTCAATTGTCGTTTAATCATTGACGGGAATAGGTAACATTTCCCATTTCATGACAATCAAGCACACTATAATGTGACTTGAAAAATTAATCTACTAGAGAGACATACATTTTTTTCCAGGCAGCTCAGGCTTTCACCCGTGTCCAATGCCTGCGCACAGTTGAATATCAATAGATTTACTGGCAAGGTATGAGGTGGAAATATTAGGGACTAACCGCGAAAACATGTCACCACATATGCCAGTAGAGGAGGTCATCACTTCATCCTCATATCATTCTGCTAATCATACTGGAAGAGTTGGTGGGAAGTTGAGTAGGGGATGTGGTTTGGCAGGAAGGGCTGACAGAAGGTTCCGAGCCATGACTAGGCCTGTCCATAATCTTCCCTTGGCAGTGCCTGGGAGGCTTGGCTGTGGGCATAGTTTTGCCCCAGGCTACTTCTCCCTGCCCCTGCAGTTTTTGCATTCCATAAATAACAAGGGCCAGAAGGAGCGGAAGACAATGGACAAGAGAGGACAATGTGGCAAAGAGGTTGAGAGCCTGAATAAGAAACAGACAGTTGCTTGTCCTGAAGACAAAAAGAGCCAAACGGTGATTTGTTGTTGAGAACAGAGGCAGATTGGGGATGAATTGTAGCATGACATTGTGAGAACAAAAAAGGCAAACACTGCAGAAAAGAGATAAGGCTCACAGTATAAAGGTATGAAGGGGGAAAAAAAAGGCAAGATACTGTTTCTCACCCTGAAAAACGGCTTAAGCAAATTTGCTCGCATCATTCTGGGCTATTTATGTGGTTTCTGTGCGAAGAATTACTGAAATATATGAATGTTGCTGAACTATTGCATTTTGTATATAACACTAACCTATCAACAATGTGACAATGTGATGTACACTAGATGTCAAACAATACTGCTTTAGTATATGTACAATACCTTCCATCTATGTAATCCAGCAATTTTGTACTTGTTTTTGTTGTGTAAACTGAACTACTTAAAGGGTAATACCACTCAATATGCACTGTTCCCGCAGTAGGGTCTATTAGCATTTGTGAACAGGAACATCTTTCAAAACTGAAAATCAGAGAAGCAAGAATCAGTCCTGTGAGATCAGATGTAATCTCTGGAGATGCTCCATAAAACATGAATTGAGAAAGAATGGAAAGGTGACTCTGAGATTACAAAAGGGTTTTATTGAAGAAAAGAGCATTTCTGTTTCAGAACTGAGAACACTACAATAGAATAAAGTTAATTTGAGTATAAAAACTCAAACAAACTTTCTCACATTCATTGTTTATGGAGCAGCTCCAGACTTCTCATCTTGATGAAAACATCAAATATTAGTGTACTGGTGTCTAGCTTTGGGAGATAGTCTGTCCTACAATAGGAGTAACATACCTTATATGAATTCTAAAATGAAGTGGTATTGCCATTGAATATTCAATTGTGGGGCTGAATGCAACGTGGACTACCCAACTACTAGAATCATAGAGCTTGAATGAATAGAAAGGGCCTCTCCTAGTGTATCATGGTAATTTCCTCTAGTGCACCCCATGCCATTGCTACTGCCGAAATAAAGGCTGGTCTCAGAAAAAAAAACCTTCTGTGGTACCCATTTGTGGGCCAGTATCGTTCAGTACTTTATGTACTTTAAAAGCATTCTCTGTCCTTATTCTCCACTTACTGAGAGAATCATTCTGTCCCTGGCCTGTGTCTCTCCCCTCTGTGGCTTTCACTTTCACAAAGCTGCTGCTCTGCCGCAATTTCAGCCTTCTCCTATTTGGGTTTTAAACCCTGACTGACTACTGTAGCTAGTGTTTTTCATAGTTTAGACATTAAAATATTATTTATGGAGACTGTTGTCAAATTTAGATTAGGCACATAGTTGTGCAACTGCAACAAACCTCCACTGGTTATTCACGCTGAGGCAGAATGTGCTAGTAACATTACAAACAATGCTAAAGTTACTTAAAAGGTTTGTGCTGTTGTTGATTAAATTGCCAATGCTATGAAACAAATTCGTCTCATTTGACAATTGAACTAATACTGAGACTAGCAGGCTAGTTAAGACCACCTAAATCAGCATTTAAGATTCATTTTTAATGACAGACTTCAGAAAGCATTAGCTAAGTAGCATCAGCATTCACTTTACATGGAAGAGGTTTTAGCTCACTAAATATAGTGATTCAGAGATGTCTCTGAAAGGACATAGCTTGTACTTTTGGTGACATTCTGTTGCAGAATTGCCCCTTTGGATTGAATTACAGCCAGGGAAGCAGCAGTTAACTCAAACACCATGACACAAATTGCTCATTCAAGGTCAATTTGATGAGATTTTGGTAAAAATCTAACAGTATGAAGCCAGATGATTGAAAAACAGGCTATAGGTTGAGGATAATCACAATTATCCTATATAGCATATAAATCATTAATTAACTTGCCAGAAACCAGTGGGGGGAAATGCTGAAAGAATCTGATGGTTAGAGGAACACATTATGCATAGTGCAGACATGAGGGATTGTCTGTGACTTTACTGAAAATATCTCAGAATAAGGGAATATACAAACATGAGTTCTCCACTCAAATCTTAAAGTGAATTACAGTGTTGAAGGGGCAGTCAGCACACACTGTAAGTGAACCGTGACCCCTCTGGTCTCTACAGTACTTCTGGTGTACTTCTATAGCACATACAACTTAAGTCTTACATAAAATGTCTCATACTGTTAGCACTTGGCGTTTGAGTGGATTTAGCGTTTAGCACATTATTATTTAATTACCAGATATTGTACACATGGTCTTCGTTCACCCCCTAAAGCTCTCGCAAGCTTGCGAGTGCTCAATTCGGCCACTTCATGTGTATGTGCATGTGCGACACATTAAGATGTTCTCGCTGGTCCCACCAAGGGTACACTTTTCATCAGCTGAGTAATGGTCACTCAAACCTATAGGGGAGGAAAGTGCAAAGGCCTGAGCAGGGGGTGGGGGGTTCAGCTGCAGAGTTTGCATGGTGGAATGCACCAGCGTGGGCCACATGTTTTATTTATGAAAATGTATAGCACAGAGGGGATTTAGAGCATGCGTGTTTATCATCGCTACCTTTTTGCAGCCCACACAAGGACAGCACTCTGTTTGCTTTGGGTCAGTGAACAAACTAGGGTTGAGTATGATAGCAGAATCCCATCATACGGTTATAGAAGTACATGCATGGCGCTCTTTGCTGTGTTTGTAAAATTACAGCCACACGCTGCACGGCTTCATTGAAATGCATTGTTAGACTACAGGTGATGTGTCACAACAGATATGAGGGTTTGTTCTATTGGAAAAAGCTTGATACTGAGGCAGATCTCATGTCTGTGGTGCAGAGGCAGATGTGATTAAGATGACTTTTTATCAGTTTCACCCGTTGCTACCTCAGTTCTCTGACTGGAAGAAGTGCTGTGGTTCCACTCTATTAAACACTGACATTTAAAATGCGTCTCTTTAAGGTGGGGTAAGGATCTCAGCAGGCACAAACGCCATGTGAAGGCACAAATTACATGCAGGGATGTTAAACAGTGAATGATGAAGCTACAGAAAAATATGTGACAATATATTACAAATTGAGCCCTCGTGGCTGGAACACAGAACTTGAATTTAATTCACACCCCATGGGCATGAATGGCAGGATCATCCAAATCATAGATTTTGCCTGCTTTCATGAATTATAGGAAATGAAATATAACCATAAAATGTTTCAATGCAAATAAAATATGTTTGACATCCTCTTAATGTTTCATAATCTACCATATTTAAAATGCAGTCATTCAAAATTAATTTACCGGTAAAAAGCCTCTCCAAATGATTAATAGCAACATTTCTTTTGTCATTTCTCAAGTCATTTCTCTGGCATCGTACTAGAGTGACCATCAGATCAAAATCTAGCCTCATATAAGAAGGGAGGAGATACTGCTTCTGCATGTGCTGGTAGTTCCGACATTATTAAAACTAGTGTTGACATCATCCGACAGATACTCTGGCTGGCCCTCAGTGCCTACACAATCAGACAGAAGCTACTAACCCTACTACCCACACTCTATGCTTTTAGAATCTACTGTTCAGTAGGTTCACCCAGTAGGTCAAAAATCAGCTCCTACTGTGCAGTAGGGAAGTTATGCTTTTATCCCGTCCCTTGTCATGGAGAAAATAAATCACTTTGCATATTATTAGTGTCAGCAGTAGCAATATGCAGCATCTAACTTGGTTGGGCGTTACATCATCTGTGATGAACTGACAAAAGTAAACAGTTAATCTACTTACACTTGAAAGGTGCATTGTCCGCATGGGGGTTTAAATTGATGCCTGTGTCAAGTGAGCGGCAGAATTGTTTGTACTTCCGGTCAGGGATTTCCAAAATAAAAGTCCTCAAGTCAAAGTCTATTACATGCATTTTCATGAACAAACATTATAAAAGTGCAATAAATATACATAATATAGAGTGCCTTATTTTAAGGCTTCCATATTGGCCTTACTCAGTAAATGCAATTGCCTGTTATGGCCAACATTTAGGTACTCAGTTAGTATGACACTGTTTCAATTTAGATTTTTATACAGATCTTTGAAAATGGCCACATTTACTGGCCTCCTTATTCCTGAGTAAGCCTATACAACATTTATCAGGTGTTTTATTTAATTTATTTTATGAGTCTCCTCTCTCAAGGATTAAACTCAAAGTTCCTCTGATTACTCTGATATGTATTTTGCTGGGTCTCAAACTCAAATAATTGGTATAATTCTAACTGAAAACAATTTAACATTCTCGTGCTTTTACGTTGAAGGCACAATCGCTAAACCGGAGGTGAAAGTGCTGCTGCCATGATGGAGACTAAATTGACCGCTTCCGTGATTGTTTTGGTTGTAGAGTACATCAGTTAAGTCATGCCTTATATTGCCATGTTTGGGAGTAAAGTATAAATCCACTTACTGAAAGTAACCATGCTAAGCTTACTTAATAAAACACAAAAGACAGTAGACATCCAGCAATTTTAAGACTACTGAAGGGGTACCCAAAAAATGATGGGCCTACTCAACCATCAAAAAGTTAAGACTACTGAACCTCCATACTGAAAAGACTGTACTTTGGGGGTTTTCAGACACGACCTCTGTCTTTCATTAAAATCCTATTGACTCTCTGGCTACATCCCGAGGTAAGGGGAAAGGAGAAAACCCGATCAATGTCTTTTTTTCACCCCTGAGGTTGCTGTCATTAATGCTATTGATAAACAATGACCAGCTACATTATACATAATGGCTCATTAGTTCTTAACACACAAATAATTGGAGTGCGTTTGATTCACATTGGATAATCACTTACACCTTTAATTCATTAGCAATAATGGTGGGAGGTACAGTGTATGCAGAATACTTCTGAAACGTTTCAGGATGTACAAGTTGGAAAACCTGAGTTTTCACTGTTTAAGTTTTAAATGAACATATTACTCTCATTTAACTATAGATTTGATTAATTTCTTTCCATGTACCAAGATTAATTTAAAGTAATAATCTCAAACATTTTCATATAAATTGATATAAAACAATGATTCCTCAACAGCAGTTTATTGGGAATGAATAGAAGACTAACTAAGTAGTTAGCATGAATGTTCAAGATGGAAAGCATACAGTGCAGTGCAAAAACCCAACAGCAATGATCACTGCCACACTTTTCAAGTAGTAATTTTGCCTGTTTGCAAATTATTGATAATGAGATTTGGGGGGAAGCCTGAATGTCAGCTGCGGCTGCTGGTTGACTGTCAATGATTGTTGTTGATGAACTGATATTGAGGGTGATGTGCACAAGAGGGTGATGCCGGAGTGAAATGTTGCTTTAAATAATACATCTAAAAGTTTGTGAAGCACTTTTCTTTGATAGGAGAAAAAGAAAACAGGAAGGAGAGAGCCTACAGCAACACCTCTAACTCTAAAATGTGCTAAGGCTAGCAGAGAGCCTGGTGTTCTCGTCTGTTTCAGGATTTAACCCCATGACTTCCCCTCACTGTACCCCCTGACAATACTCTGCACCAACTCCTTCCACATATAGGGAGGCTCTTCTCCCTTCACAGGCTCTTCTCTTGTAAGAAATTATCGAATTAAATATTATAATTTTATACAATAAGTGTACAATGTACACTTACGAACAATGAATGAAGCTGGAGAGAAGAATACTGTTAATCAATAGGCATGACTTCGCAGAAATGAATGGTTTTAAAATGTACAGTCTCCAGTGGATTTTACATCAAGAGCTCATTTTGTAGAAATGAATTGGGTTATGTGTTTTTGCAATGTATTATGGAAAATACTGCTGGGATAGTGGTTGTTATGCAGATGTGCATGTTGAACAGGCCAGTCTTAAAATGCATTGATGCTCAGCCTCCAAAATGATTTATGAGTTTGTTTCCTTTCCCTTTGTTTTCTCCAGCACAGAATTGATTTATTGCTGGTATAAAACCCCATATCCAGTTATGTCACATCAAAATGAAACCATATCCTCTATTTGACAAATTATAGCTCAGGAGGGGGGAGGGGGCATTTTATTTTTTATTTTTTTGGAACACATGAGGATTCTGTACTTCCTGTTTATGAAATAGCATAACATCTTCACAAGTGTCTTACAAACTGTGTACTATCTCTCAGAGTACATTTTTACTCTGTCAGTGTCATCAAGTAAAGGAAGGGTGGTGCTGTACAATAATTCATTCTTCACTTACATGTTATTATTTGGCCAATTTTGAATACAAATGCAAATACCATTTATTTGCAGATGTAACTGAAATATAGACCAATGAGTCTTAAAACAGACAAACTTGATAGCAGGTCAGAAGAACTGAATGGAAGACCCTGGAAATCCATTCTCTGTTTAACTTTATTTTTTTTATTTTTTTTTCTAAAGCTGCAATAATAACCCTAACTATTTTCTTACCACTAGAGGGCAACAAGTCACCACTGTAAACAAACTCCTTTATCTCAGAGGATAACGAAACGACAGCCATGTCACGTATAAACATAAAACTGCTTTACTGGCACAACCGTGCTGAAACAAAAAAAAAGATTTGTGCATGGATTACAAGATTTCAACTACAATACATACAACTTTCTCTTGGGCATTTCCTGGTTGTTAAACAAGGTAGGTATACTTCACCTACAAACATAATACTCTTCTGACAGCACAATATTTATGTAATTAAGAGATCTGCTGAAATAAATACTTAGATTTATAAAATAGGCAGTGCTAAAGCATGGGCCAGGTTTTGTAATCAAAGAAAATATATTATGAAATAACAACAGACTGGCTGCTGGTGGCGCAGGGTTGATCAAGTAGGACCATGACTCAATGAGACCTTCTGATGGCATGTGGTCATAAGAAGTTTTGAAAATATGAAAAATACTGTCAGAAAATAGTTATTGCAGCTTTAATGGGTGAAATTTAATCCACATGTAGTATTGAATATATTGAAAGGCTCAGCTGTCTTCATTAATTACAACAAGTCCAACAGAAATACTATCTGCTACTATGAAAGAAATTGATTTAACCCCATTCTCGTGAGTTCAGAATATTCTAATATTATATATCTATATCTATATTATACATCTATATCTGTTAAAAGTAATAGATGCTTGTTCTTTATCTGAGACTAAGTCCATTATTCAAATAACAGATCTTCCATGATGTTTCAGATTATACTTTATGTTTGGACACCCGAGCAGATATGTTGTTTATGAATACTGTGATGGCAATATTGCCTTACTTTGTTTCTTCTGAAACCACAGCTCAGGCGCTGTATGACTGTCCTTTGTAATACATCCATGGATTTTAATTGCAAACATCACAAATTGCTCCACTTCACACTTCAGTTCCTAGCACATCAGCATGTAAAAAGAATCATGGATAAAGTCACTGAAGCAGAACATAGACTACCATTCTCTAACTGATAATTACTTAATTGCGTCAATGCTGTTGTTAATAGTTTTTTTTTCCCCTCAACCTTTTCCCAACAGAGGATGAATTTGCCATCATTGCAAAAAAAAGAAGAGGATGAACAAACACCTTGCTTTATCTGTCCATTACCATGACCTCATTCTGGTTCAGAAAAAAAAATGCTTCACAATATTGTGCACATTTTTATTAATGTCCAGCAACTCTTTTGCTTTTTGTATGATGGCTTTTGATTGTTAACTATTAGCTATTCCATTAGTAAACATAGCTCTATTCTGCATTGAGCCGTAACAATCTTTTGTTCAAAAACCACTTAGGCTACTGTACATACATCACACACATCTGTATCAGAGTGAGACTGTTAAAGGGATGCTTCTGTAAGAGCATTTGTCCAAGACAAAAACAACAACAACAACAACAACAACAACAACAACAACAGGAAATGAAATATGAGGTCACCATTCTTTTATTCATTGGATATGTCTGTATGTTTATGGCCAACATGTTATAGCGCTAATGTGTACATCAATATTTTAATGAGGAACTCAAATGCTCAAACTGTTGGCTGGGATGAATTATATAACATAATGGAAAATAGTATAAAACAGCTAACGCTCCATGTTGCAGTTTGTTGTTGTCTTAATACAATATTTATCCTGCCAAGGTGAAAATGTCAAAGAGATTGTATGTAGCACTGAAGCATTACTAACACTTTGTGCAGGTGAAATGCTGAGCATATGACAGATAGAATACAACTTTTGAATCACTGTTGACATACTCTGTGTGCACAGCTCTCCTAGCTATGTCTTATTTGATGCAGCCATTTTCTCCTGTCTGGATGCAACCCTCTCCTATAGTATCTTCCTCTGCTGTGGCATTTAAAACACCAACTGGAGCTGTTGTTCTTTTTGTGCTCTGAATTTTTTGTGCTGTGGCCTACATACTGATTCCAAAGATGCATGGCATCCCCAAAGTGTGCTGCATATTTCCCACCTGGGAATGTGACACTGTTTATTAGACCGCACTAGATGATTTATTGAATAACTAAGATCTCACTTAAGGTTGTCATCCCATTTAAACGAATTGAGGACTCCTTTTATTTTTAAAGACGCAATTGCAAATTGTGTCCTTGATGTCAAATAGGTAAACTACAATCTAAAACATACCTCCCATTTTGTTATTGCTCAGACCTTCGACAGTTGTCCATGTTCTTGACCCATGAACAAGTCTACCAAAGCTAGAAGCAAAGACACATTTCTTATCAAGTGACGAAGCCTGTAACTGGTCCATTGATAATGCATGAAAGACCAACATTGTGGACACTCATTTTGGAGGTAAAAGCTCTAACAAACATTCCATGAGCCCACAAATTCATTTTCCAATTCATTGTGAATGGAGCAGCACCAGCTTGTGTCTCTTGATGACATTTCAGATTAGAACATTGGTTCCGTGGTTCCTTGCTTTGGGAAAGAGAGTTATTCATGTCCACAAACACTGATCAAATTGTCTAAGATCATAGGAATTATTAACTGGCGGCACGGTGGCGCAGTGGTTAGCACTGTTGCCTCACAGCAAGAAGGTCCTGCGTTCAAACCCCGGCGGGGGGCCTTTCTGTGTGGAGTTTGCATGTCCTCCCCGTGTTTGCGTGGGTTTCCTCCGGTTTCCCCCACACCATAATAAAGACATGTATGCTAGGTATATACTCCTGCCATCGCCCTTGACCAGAGGTACTGGCATTACAACTGAAATTGGTCCCCCGGCGCCGCACTGTGGCTGCCCACTGCTCCTTGGGATGGGTCAAATGCAGAGAACACATTTCAGTTGCCTTGTGTAATTGACAAATAAAGTAATCTCTAATCTATTATCTCTTTAACTATGTTTGAGTTGAGGAGTGTTGCTTTAAGCTGTGTTGTATCTATACTGTACCATGACTTCGAGTTTTTACCTTGGAGTGTTGCGGTCTTATTTCAGTCCCCTGTCTGTTCATAATGCAGCTGTTGTTAGTTATCTTCACCGAGAGACTTGAAACCACATCTCTATCCCCTTAGTATCTCCATAAACAGAAGGCAAGACAAACCGGCGCTTTGATGTCTGTGCCTGTAAGGCTCCTGTATTGTAATGAAACTGTATTGTATTGTCTCTGACACAGTTGCTGCCAAGTGTTTTGTATGGAACTAGATGCCATAATGCTAATGCTAACTGGGGCCCTGCCACATATGCTAGTTTACAGACTCTTGGTCCTTTTGTCTGTCAAGAGTGACTCAGGCCCTTTCTCACGGAGGCAAACTACTTTCAAGCCCATTAATTATCAACTCAAGTCAAGTCAAGTTTATTTGTCACACACATTAATACATATACTATGGCAGTGCAATGCTTCCTCTGTGGTCTGGATGGCTGGGATGCTGTAGGTAGGATGATGACTGTAATCAGTAAAAAATCTGACAACTGGAAATAATACACTCATATACAATAGGGCTAGACCAATATGAGATTCTTGGCTCTGATACTGATTTTGATATCTGAGAGTTTCCATTTTCAATAACTGATATATCTGCTGACATACTTTTCTATAAGACATACACATACACATTACCTTGTCATTTTTTTTTATCTGTAAGGATGGAATGAAAAGTAATCCTTAATTTTAACAAAACTTTTTTACTTTTAACTCAAACAAGTAAGAACATAATTTCTGTTTTACACATATAAATGGTTTATGCTTAAAATTAGGCCAGTGGACTAAATCAACATATCAATAAAAAATATAGAGCACTGTTTTAAAACTGTTTTAATTTTGCTATTGTTGTTAGAAATGTATCTGTGGGTTATTGGTGCCATTTTGTCTGGTCTTGGATATGGATTTGTCTCACTGCGGTTGTTTCTGTGGTGTAGCTTGTAGTTACCGGTATTTGGTTTGAGTGTGTCGGACAGTTAACTGGTGGAATACACTCTATAGTAGACTAGGATGATTCTTGGCATTGACCAATTTTGCTTGGAGCGGTAGGCTTACAAGGCTATTATTATATAACCAGAGTGCTCCCTTCCTGCCTATTGCCAGTCTGTCTTGGTAGAATTGTGTACATGAATGAAAACAGGATATTCAGCTGGTTAATGCCATCCAAATCCATATTGCAGTGGTAACGACTGGGACACAGCGGTTACCTCACATCTGCCTCACTGAACTGCAATGGTTTGCAGGCATGATGCTGTCCGCATCATCAACAGAGCATGTTGATGGTCTATTTTGCCAAGTACCTCGCATCTGACGTGAGACAAATAGGCTCAACGCCAAATCTCTAGGATGGCGCACTGCTGCTGTCGCGCCGGGCTGCTCTGCTCACGGGGTCTGTGTGGCTCTAACCTGTTAACATGTGGACCGAGCCTAAGGCATTTGGGCTTTGAGAGTGCAATCTGCACACTTGCGTTGGCTGTTGCATGTATGGGTAGCCTACAGTCTATTCATTAAACTATATAGGTTTTGGTGTTCCTTAATATGGTATTGTGCCACGATGGATAGCCTTTACCTCTGTGACAGAATGAAAATGAAAATTGAGAAGCACTCCCTGCTCATGGCATACTGTACATTACAAGAAGCACTTCCAAGGAGGTTTTTGAAGGCATTGCGAAAGCCATTCTGTTTATGGTGTGCAAATACCCATGTGATTTTGAAAATGTTTTGCTCATTCTCTTCAACTGTGGCAAGTCCTTCATTTTGACTAAGCATGAATGTTTTATGACTGATAACTAGTTTAACATGGAGCCAAACAAGAACATTGTTTTTATCCTCATGGAAATTTTATAAAGGAGACTACAGGATGAGTTTTTAATGGCCTATGGATTATATTGAATAACTGAATTGCCTTCAAGGGTAGAGTTTGTAATGCTACTTCCTGAGTATTACCTAGTGTATGGAGTACAGCTTTCAACTCCAGATTCCCTGTACACAACATTCTAAACCAGAAACTGTAAAAAGAAAAAAAAGAATAATAAGAAAAAAAAGAGAGAAGAAAGAAGTTACATCAATGCAGAGCGTGCTTCCTGATATTGGTTGTAATCCTTCCAAAGGGACAATAGCTGAAATTAGACTGCGTGACACATATCGGTACAGTAAGCCTCACATCACCATGGTATAACAAGGTCGGAGTTGGGTAGAAGTTACAACTTAAACATTGAGACAATCTTAATACAGATCTGCCTTCTACCAAAAGCCTGACATTTGTTGAATTTGGATTTATTCACACAGGACAAGAAAACTGAGCAATGAGAGAAAACACAGAGATATGTGTTGAGTATAAAAAGAGAGAGAGAGGAGAATGACACATTCAGTTGACTTCCAAAAAAGCAAAGCGAGTAAGGAAGGGACAAGAGGAGGTGGTGGTGATCTAGGAGCAGCAGTTAATGTAACTGAGAGTATATGCAATCTACAGAGTTAGCCCACCTCCTCAGCTGGGCACCAGGGTATACACCCACCGATCAACCACATCAGCATTGAAGTAACAGTTCAGAGGGAGGTGGGGTCACAACCTCCCCTCAGCAACATACAGCACTACCACATTACCTACATTGTACCTACATTGTGTAGGTTAATTATCTTTGACGGAGGGATAGATTATTTAGTTATTTTACTGCTACAACCAGGAAAAGGTAAATGTTTTAACTTAATCTTTGAAGAAATGTGTTTTATATTGTAACCTTTACTTGTTTCCATGGTAACTATTAAATTTACCCATAAGCCTCACCAATGGTAAATGGACTGCATATATATAGCACCTTTATCCAAAGCGCTTTACAACTTATGCCTCACATTCACCCATTCACTCACACATTCACACACCGACGGCAAAGGCAACCATGCAAGGTGCCAACCTGCTCATCAGGAGCAGTTGGGGGTTAAGTGTCTTGCTCAAGGAGCCGGAATCCGGTTCAGTTTAGTCCGGAATCGAACCGGGAACCTTCAGAATACCAGATGACCGCTCTATCTCCTGAGCCACTGCCGCCCTAATTTCGTAACGGTGTACTCTCAGCTACGCAATGTTTGCTTGAGACTGGGCTTGTAGTATACAGTGGAAATCGTAGTACTTGTGCATTTGGCGCCATTAGGTACACAGTGTTGTATCCATTACTTTTTTCTTGTTTTTCTCAAATTTCAAAACATAAATCTAATTTAATTATGCTCTACTCTGCTTCCGTCAAATGTCAGAACAATTGAATAAGTGGAACAGTATAAACTCAGCTACCTTGAGAAACTTCCTCTAGAAGAGACCATAGGCAAAACTTGTGAGGAACCAGACGGGTCTTAGAATGTGACTCCCCAGGTCTATAACAGGAGTCTCTGTGTCAGATGGAATGAGAGTTAAAGCAAATTAATAATGTGGTTTTCCCTAAATCACTTGCATCTACGTCACCCCTAAAAGAGCCAAGCCGGTGTATTGTATGTACCCCCCTCAATTGGTGCTCTGCCTTCTATCTCTCTCTCTTTTTTTGCCAACATTTTCTTCTTCTTTTTCCCCCATACATTTGAAACTACAGTATATCGAAGAATTTGAGTACCGGTAATTTTATTTTAATGATTTTTTGACCATATGGTCCATTTTCACACAAGCTTGGACAAAATCTGGGATTCTGTCTACATTTAGATGACAACAAAGAATAGAATCGATAAGCTACCAGAATGCTTTAGATCCCCCCCCCGCCCTTCAGTGTTCATTATTAACATTCACAAATCAATTCAGTTTATTTTATTATCCCAGATGGGAAACTTGGCAATACCCATCATGAGGCATAACTGTACTATAAGCTACATGGTTCAATATTAAAGATCCATTACAATGATTTTTTTTTTTTTATTCAGTCATAAATTGCTTATTGTGGAATATTAATGTCATGAGTATACATTTTTCAGCTTCATATGTATCATTTGATTTGTTATAACTGTTACTAGCAGGTGATTGTCGCAGTTGCTGTGTAATTACTTGTTTGTGGACTAGCTAGTTGATATCCTTTACAACTACTGAAAACTGACAGACTGACTAATGGGCCAATCAGGGTAACCCTGTACATTATGCATTATCTTCAAGGAAGCAGATTGGATAAGAGTTTGTTGATATCCAGGGAGATAAAGATCAATGGCCTTTAGTCATCATTTTCACAACAACAACAACAACACCAACAACAACCACAGTTCTAACATTTCGGGTAATGTTGCATCAACATACCTTCTGTAAAAAAACTAAAAAAACAATGAGATAGACCGTGGCCGCAAGCCACTTTCTGCTTTTCCCAAAACCAAAATCATCAATCAATCATCTTGTTCTAATTGCTCCTCTTATTATTCATCTATTATTTAATGTTTCTTACCACTCCATAACACATTACAGCATCTGTATTCTGTGAAGTCTCATATCCAGGCCCATGGGTCAATGCAGTAACATTTAGACTACAGTACAGTATCATATTTTCCAGGCCTGTGATTAGAGGGCTACATTATGATCCAGAATACATGACCAGACTTATAAAACTTCCAAACAGCAGACACAGCTCCTGTCTTGGGCACAAGGTCTTCTGGTGCATCTCCGGTCTGTCTTTCTTCCTCCCCCATCTTTCTTTACTGTTTTGGAATGTACTACAGCGCGACGGAGCCTCTCCCAGCTGTTAACAGACTGTTATGCTACCTAGCTAGCGGGGCAAGTGCGAGCTGTACCTAGCACGCCACCTGGCGGTGTAAAAGTTAATAGGGTTCCCCTCTCAATACACTACACAGCTTGTCCTGACCGCAGCGCTCTTTGCCGCCTATTGAAGAATTACAGCAATTGTTTCAGCTATGCACTAGTGTCGCGGTATATGAAAAATTCATACCTTACGAGAAATTAACACCCGTATACTGGATGGACCAGTATACCGCCCAGCGCTACTATTGAACTAAAATGAGTAAACTGATTGTTGTTGATTGAACTGTTTAAAGGAAAACTCAACCAAAACAAATACATAAATAAATTAAGCAAATGTAGTATGCCCATAATCTCACATATCCCAAAACTATAAATTGTCTCTTACAAATTAATTTGGATTGGGAGTTATTGAGTTAAAGAGTTGGGAGGTGTGATGTCACATATTCCAGGAAATATTAAATAGAGCTCAGTGAAATGATGACAATGAAAACAATATCAAGGCTTTCACATACTGTAGGCCTGTGTCTTTCCAGGAACTGTTGATCACTCACTAAGGTCTTGATATTTTTTTACTTTCATTTAGCAGTATTCCTGGAATATGTGACATCACACATTCTAACTCAATAACTCTCAGACCAAATTAATTTCTACAAGACAGTTTGTAGTTATGGGATATAAGAGAGATTATGGGCATAATGGATATATTTTTCTTTTTTTGGGGGGTGGAGTGTTTCTTTAAGAAGCAGATGGATGGACAGACAGAGCAGATGCATTTGTCTTCTTTAGTGAATATACAGGGGTTATAGAAATACAGAATAAATCTAACTGATGATGAATTGCTTACAGTTCCAGATGCTAATATGTGTATGGATTCAGAGAAAAGCACAGCTGGCTGTTCTCCCCGCCTGTAGGATGGGGCGAGATTATCCCCGCCAGTAGGATGGGGCGAGATTATCCCCACTTGTAGGATGGGGTGGAGCCGCAGCAACCTATTTGACCTATTTTAGGTAGGCTGGAAGCCTGAACATTTAAAGGTACTATAGGGAATTCTGAGCAGCTAATTATACAAATCATTAAAAAAAAAAAAACAGATGATGAAGCTGTGAGCTGATGACTAGAGGGTAGCTGGTATTACATGTAGCGTACTGTATGCCCACCATCACTGCAAAAATGCCCTTGAGCAAAATGACAAACCCCAAACTGCCTGAGGGGGCGCTTCACTGCAGGTGACTTTGCGCTCTGACTTCTCTGATGAATGTGTGTGTGTGTTCGTGTTTTTGTGTGTGTGTGTGTGTGTGTGTGTGTGTGTGTGTGTGTGTGTGTGTGTGTGTGTGTGTGTGTGTGTGTGTGTGAGTGAGAGAGAGAGAGAGAGAGAAAGAGAGAGAGAGAGATAATCTAAAAGGGATATAAAAGGCCATTTATTGTCATCTACCATGGAATAGACAATCACCTTTTATCTTATTTAAACTCCTCCTTCTCAGGTTGGCTTCTTTATTCCTGTGTTACTTCATTTGCTTC
>OMKL01048414.1:0-19401 GCA_900302295.1 Parasudis fraserbrunneri
GACTTCCCACTGAGGTGCCTTGATACAGCACTCTGGGAACAGCCTATTCGCTCAGAAATGTCTTTCTGTGTCTTACCCTCTTGCTTGAGGGTGTCAATGATGGCCTTCTGGACAGCAGTCAGATCGGCAGTCTTACCCATGATTGCGGTTTTGAGTAATGAACCAGGCTGGGAGTTTTTAAAAGCCTCAGGAATCTTTTGCAGGTGTTTAGAGTTAATTCGTTGATTCAGATGATTAGGTTAATAGCTTGTTTAGAGTACCTTTTCATGATATGCTAATTTTTTGAGATAGGAATTTTGGGTTTTCATGAGCTGTATGCCAAAATCATCAGTATTAAAACAATAAAAGACCTGAAATATTTCAGTTGGTGTGCAATGAATCTAAAATATATGAAAGTTCAATTTTTATCATTACATTATGGAAAATAATGAACTTTATCACAATATGCTAATTTTTTGAGAAGGACCTGTATACAGTACTGTGCAAAAGTCTCAGGCCACCTGAGGAAAATCAGGTTTAAAAGCTGCACTATTTATCTGGGCAATAAGTGTTTATTTGATCGGAAAAAAACATTACACAACATTACAATAAATACAAGTCAACATTAATACAATTAAGGGAAACAAGGATGTCTTGTGTTTTCCAAAAAAAGTTATTGATATCTTGCGAGAGGGCTAGAAGAACACAGGTTTGGTTCCCAAACAACTCAGGTGGCCTGAGACTTTTGCACAGTATTGCATAAACATCAAATTAAGTGAAGTGTGGATATTCCCTCTTTGATCAAATTAAGTCAATGAGCCCAACTTTCTCAAAGGAGCTCACCGTTCTCTATGACAGCTTGGGATCTAGAAAACCTTCCGTGGATGGCTGTCATGTGCAGGGGAGTCTTTCCATCTTTACTCTGGTTGGGCAGAAACACACAGATATCACAATGTGGATCACAGTAAGGGCTCTCCGTAAGGATCCATACATATTAGTGAATTTTGTTACAATACCAGAGATGCGCTCACACTTTTTTTTTTCTCCAGGCAATAAAAGATACAAAGTATTAAGTCAACTGAGACCCTAACAGAATATCAGTTGAGAGGTTGCCGACCAAATTGACTCATTTTGTGTAACAAAATGCTTAAGAATGCTGGTGTGTATGTAACTGTATACTGAATGTGTAGGCCTAACATTGAATTCCCAGATTATATGGAACATCATCTTTGCATGTAATCCATATTATGAGCAAGGCTTGGGAAAACGCACTGCCTGCTGACGGGGTGCTGCATACAAGACTTAAAAGTAGCCGCACACTCCTAACACTGTCCACTGAAACATTGGCAAATGGACTGCATTTATACATTTTATCCAAAGCGCTTTACAAGTTATACCTCACATTCACCCATGCACTCACATTCACACACCGACGGCGGAGGAAACCACGCAAGGTGCCTATTTGTAGGTGTTTGTCATTGGTCATTTATAAAGATTTATTCTGTATCACTGTATACGAGTGTGCAGCAGCCAGTGTCCTTAGTCAAGGGGGTATTCATCTTAAACCTAATGACTAGAGGGCATGTGTAGGGGTTGCCATGGTCTGTAGCGTGCGTGTTGTATTCCTCGTGTTGTGTGCCAGTCTAGTTTCTATGATGACAAGAGCAGCGACAAGCCGTTCCCGACTCACCTTGATGTTGACATCGGCCCCGTTACCCACCAGGAGCTCCAGGCAGAGCGCTCCGTGGCGGGACGCAGCGGTGAAATGGAGTGGGGCGAAGCCCTTCTCGTTCACCTGGTTGACGTTTGCCCCACACTCGATGAGCTCGTTCACCACCACGTCCTGCCCATTGTAGCAGGCCACATGGAGAGGGGTGTTACCGTATGCATTGGGCTCATTGATCTAGACGAAGAGATGGAAAAGGGGAGATTAAGTTAAGTTATACTTTATTAATTCCCGTCGGGGAAATTATTCCTCTGCATTTCACCCATCCTGACCACTTAGGAGCAGTGGGCAGCCACAGACAGGCACCCCTGGGACCAACTCCAATTGTAAAGCCAGTACCAGGGACAATGGCAGGAGTGCCTAGCATGCATGTCTTTTGGTGTGGGAGGAAACTGGAGTACCCAAAGGAAACACACGCAAACACGGGGAGAACATGCAAACTCCACACAGAAGTAGGCATAACACTACAGTAGTAGACGTGACACTACTCCTGGCATCAACACTAACTGTGATCATTTAAAAAAATCCTCCATATGGGAGTTCTTATCCAAAACATGTGGATCAGGATATGTTACATTATTATTAGATGTAAGCAAGGCAAAGCACCTCTAGAAAAACCCTGCTTATGTGTGCGAGATTGTCTGCAACTTTTAATACGATACTCATCCTTGTTTTCTTATCATGCCTTTTCTCTTGAAAAGGCCAACCGATATCAGCTGAGTAAGTTAACTGCCCATCAGCAAACACAGATAGAGGTACTCACACTGGTAGCCTTCTGTATGAGCTCCATCAGAAACCCCCCCACAACTGCCATTTAGATAACGTTACCTAGTAATTGAACCCAAGCTGCGTTGAATAGCAAACAATACAAACCACGAGCACCTAAACGGTGCTTATTGTTCTCTCCTAACCAGAGCCTGTCATTCAATAATGTGTACAGTGTAATGAGAGCAGGAGTAGGGAGGACTCACATCCACCCCCAGGTCCAACAGGTATTTGACAACACTGATCATTCCGCTGGAGGCCGCCGCATGGAGAGGGGTATAAGACTTCTTGTCCTTGCAGGCCACCTCTGCTCCGTGAGACGCCAGGAGCTTCACCACCTCAATGTGCCCTAAGAGACAAAGAGACATATTTTATTAAACCAGCATGCATCATCATAAAAGGCATTAAATACTTCATCTGCCAAGCATTTGTTCCCACATTGTTCTATATTCTTACACAATACACCAGATTTGGATTTTACAGCTTGGCAGAAGAACCAATGCAAACCACAGTGTTCATTCACCACAGGATGAGAGGAGCCTTGCATATAATTCTCAATATAACTGATGTGGTATATTAAATCCCTTTAATACATCCATTACCCATATAAGCTGCCCAGTGGATTGCCCGGCGGTCCTTCTTGTCAAAGGCATTAATGTTGGCTCCTCTGGAGAGTAGCAGCCTCACCATCTAACGCAGCAGTAACAGAGAAACATGATTGTTAGGCCAAGGGCAGCAGACAGATCCTGGGCTGCAGCTTTTAATTTACCATGTCGTAGTTACATTTATATACTCACTGTCTAAGGCTTCTGTTACACTTGACATTTCAATGCAACTTTTGTGATCCGATGCGCCAGATCAGAACACAGACCTGACGTACACACTTGACACTTGAATGTAAACTCTGTAGTCGGATCGGTGTTCAGATGTCATGATCCCGCAAAAAATACAGAATGGTGAAATAAATCTGGTAATAGGTGAGATAAGCCATGTTCTTCTTGTTTAAAATGTTATGTCTGTTATTACCAACAATAGTTTTCATCCATCTTCTCACTGGAGAACAGCTTTCTTTAATAACTGAATAACTCTACGGAAACGCATATGCCTGGACTAATATATCCTCAATATTCTACTTCTATAGTCATCTGATGGGCCAAAATTGAAAGCACGGCTATCCGAAGAAACATCAGGCAGTACTAGAGTGGGGGGTTCGTTAGGTTATGGCAATGCCGACGTAATAGGGCAGGCCCGACTTTTAAGGTTTCGATAGTTACTTTGAATAACTACCCATTTTCAAAACAGATACCAATCACAGACAGCAACTACAATCATCCCATCATCAGAAAGCAGTCCATCCCAGATCAGTCCTCTAATCAAGGTCAGTTTATTTACATTTTTGGGGAATACATCTTTTAAGACATTGTCGCCTGTAATTGTGCTTGAAACAATGGATAAGGTAGGCAAAATACAAATTGGGAACTGTGCGTGAGAGAGAGAGAGAGGGAGGGAGAGGGAAAAAGAGAACGAGTTTGTATACGTGTGCTCTAGTCTATCCCATTTGCCCAATATAATAACATCATGTGCAACAATAAATATTTCATCAGCTGTGTGTGAGGTGAAAAATACTGAGACTATTATTAACAGTTAAATGAATAAAGAAGAATAGCAATAATCATCCATCTTCAGCTCAAAATGTTGGTAGTAGCCCATACATACTGAGAGACTCCTGGTGGGATCCATGGTGCAAAAGGCCTGGTTTTAATTATGTAGCCAGTAGTCTGTCCACATTGTGCCCAGATTGCTGTCCACACACCTATGAAATCTGATCAGAATGTTAGCCCGACGACCTCGGGATGTAGTCTGGAGCATCAGATCACAATGTGAGCAAGATCCGATCTGGGACTGTCCAGACCCGACAGTTAATGCGTCCTGGTGTGATCCAATCATAAAAGTTGCATTGAAATGACAAGAGTAACTGAGGTCGATGACAGCTGTGCAGTATTATGGCATGGTAGGAAACTGACTTATTCACAGGGGGGCATTTTTGCCCTGCAGTACTGATTTTAGGGGGCATTTTTCAGCATTTATGGGGGTAATTCAACTAAAACCCTTCTTTATACATAGACAAACTCTCAGTGTAAGAATTCTGTTAGCATACAGTAATTATAGGCAACTCGTTCTAAATACCTTATCTGTATAAATGAACAAGCGCAAATCTGCACTAGCTGGTCGCAGCTAATAAATTATATTCTTTAATCAAATGTCTTTTTTGGGGCTTTTTTTTCCACCCACAATCCCTACTTCAGAGGCACTTTCTGAAAGTTCAGCTGCATTTTTGCTTCAAGCCCCTGCTAGTACCCTGTAATGAGCCTAATATTGGCTTATCACTGATACATTGGTATCAGTGTGTCTTGCAGTCTTTTGCAGACACTAGCGGGCTCGGTTTTTAAGCTAGTGAGAAGATTGTGGTATCATATGAAACTCGAGATCTTGAGGAATCCATAAGTACTAACCATGTCATGCTAGCTCACCGGGAAAGGGAGTAGATGTTGCTCCAAATTCAAACTAAATTTAGATGGGGGGAAAATTGGCATGGCCATTTTCAAAGAGGTCCTTTGACCTCTCACCTCAAGATATCCTCAACCACACAAATCTCCTCTTTACAGCCATGTCCAATTCATGCTAGTAGAATTAGGCCTACACCATGAAGTTTTTTGTACAAATAGGTTATTTGCGCCTTTTTATAAGTAATATACAGTGTACTCCATAAGTCTGAGTACAGTGAAACATTTCTTTGTTGTCTTGGCTCTGTACTCCAGTATCAGTTGAGCTCCACCTGTAATAGGGGTGTATCTTTCCCTGTTGGACCAACACATGCTCGATAATACAATACACAGAGATGCACTACAACATGTAGCAATTTAATAACTCTGATGAGATGCAATGTGATAGGATAGAAATCAATTACAGAGTCGTCTTAAAATATAATTTGACTGAAGCTGGGGGTAAATTACATAACATTTTGTGTCTAGGTCTACATGCTGCTGACCTCCAGGTGGCCACTGAAGGCTGCATGGTGCAGGGCCGTTCGGCCTGCCCGATCTGACACATTCACGTTGCTGAGCAGAGGCACCAGCGCTTCTGCGCAGCGGACAGCCTTGTTGGCTGCTGCGATGTGAAGGGGCGTCTGCCAGTTCTTGTCCCGGGCGTTGACGTCAGCAGAGTGCTTCAGCAGTACCTGCACAGCCTCCTGCAGGGAGACAGGGATCGATGGGTTAAAAATAGAATCTACAGTGTTGTCAAACAGCGACCTCTAGGCAAAAGACCCCTGCTTGGTATTGCACCTCGTTTACATTTTTTTGTTTTGGTCTGATGTGTGGGTTGGAGTTTAGTAACTTATTATACTGTGAATTTCTCCTGACCTCTCTTGGTAGAGCCTGAAGTGTGGCAAACAATAGCAAACCCTCACCTATCCCCACTCAACTCCAACTCACACATCAGACCAAAACAAAACATGCAAACTAAGTGTAATAACCAGCTGGGCTCTTTTGCCTAGAGGTCGCCGTTTGATGGCATTACAGATTCTACCTTTAAAGGAAGGCAACACAGCAAAACAACAAACATCTAATTTTGTAGTGCCTCAGGCAATGTACATGTGTCCGTGCTATGGAATGGAAATGGCAACACTGCACAGATATTGAAGTCTGGATTTCAGGGTTCACTTGCGATATTTATGAAAACTGAAAACGGTTGGGGGATGTCTCTTTTGGCTCCCAGCCTCCCCCGTAATCGTTATCAGTTTTCAAAGATATTGCCCCAGGATTGATATTGTCATTTTGACATATTTAACCCTGGAATCCAGACTTCAGAAACTGAAAACATCCACACAGTGTTGCCATTTCCCATCGGTATCATTGACACTTGTACGTTCGCCTAAAGTTAAACTAAATTAGATGTAGGTATGTAGGTTTATGTTGTTTCACAGTGCTGCCTTCCTTTAAGCACTCAGCTGTTTGAATAAGAGAGAAAGAGAGAGCGAGAGAGAGAGAGAGAAGTAGCATACAACACGTACCTCACTACAGGAGGCCACAGCCCGGTGCAGAGGAGTGAGCCACTTGTTGTCTTTGGCATTTACTCTGGCTCCTAGAGGAGAGAGAACACTGACTATCAGACCACTTAGGTTCTGGCAGTTCAATGAGTCACAGCACTCAATGCAACATTTCTAGAGGGGGGGGGGTGAATGAAGCCTTTTGTGATTAGCTACTCTGGTACAGCTATGGAATAGCAAGGTCAATGTTCTCTAATGTCTCCTAGAGTACATTTGTACCTGTATATAAAAGGAAATAAAAAGTGGGATGGCTGATTGACAATAATGGTTGCATCAAGAGTCAAGATTTGGCTGTGAACTATATAAGCGTTAAAACATTTTAAAAATACCACTGAATTTCAGATTTGAGATGTTATTCCATGTCCTTTGACAGTTTGGATAACTGTAGATTAGTGTAATATTCACTGTTGACTCCTATAGCCATAAACAAGACAGAAGAATTTTCCCGGGTCTATAAATTGTCCGATGTACAAGTTTGTTGGGAATTAATTGGGAAATGTAACTGTGATAGTCGTAAGGATGATTTTGAGGATATGGGTGCATTTATTGGTTTGAAACTAAAACCACAACTAGCCTATATTATAAAGTGCATAAGGATGTAAAAGTTCAGACAAATATTATATGAGTCCATTTACTGTCAATGGACCAGGTCAAGGGCAGGCTGTATATCAGTATGAGATCATCATCATCATAATCATCAAATAGAATATTGTGCTGCATCCAAAATTTATGGGAACAAGCATGCTGAATATCTATGTAGAAGATATTACATGTATAACATATAATACACTAAATATGGCATACTTAACTGTCAATTTTACTTATACTCATATTGCAAAGCATTTTGGGTTGACTTTTTAAACATACTACTTTCTGAGTAACCATAAAATAATTAACTCTTACTGATTGATATTTTCCTATATTTGCTTGCTGAATTCTTCTTTTGAACAACAACTTTACCTGACAGAATCAACAGCTCTATAATTTCGGCATCTCCAAGATAGGCAGCAGCATGCAATGGAGTTCGCTTCTCATTGTCCTGTAATGAGCAACAAAACAACAGTATTGTCAATAATAATTAAAAAATCGCAATCGCGTCGCAAACTATTAATTCCTGTACCTTTTTCTTCCTCAGAAAACATAATTATGGTAAGCTGCGCAATTTCTGAAAGATTCCGATTTCTTTTTACATTACATTACTATTCTTGACCATACTCAAAGCAACAGGTGGGTTAAATGCAAACTCACCTCACTTCACAAGAAATTCAAGCAAGTTTAAACCAGCTCTATTTTGAAACAAACAACGCCCCCCTCCAATCCAATAACAGAGAGGAATGCTATAAAATAACCAGAAGCAGACCAAGCACAAGCGAGGGGAACTCTTATTAACAATGCAAGGTTTCGTAATCTTCAAATACAACAAGAAAAACTTGTTTGTAACAGGACTTCCAGTGACATTACCACTATCATACATGAGAGATTTGAAATTCAGAGTAGAGAGGATCTTGTTCAAATATAACTTAATTATATAAGGAAACAGATGGGGACATTAACATGGCTCTGCTGGGATTACCTGTGTATTCACATCCTCTTTCTTGAATATGAGGGAGCGTACTTCATCTGGGTCCACATTGAATATAGCTTTCAGCAGGGCAGGCTGAAAAAGAGACAAGTAGGTCAAAATATGCTGAATTTGCAGAGTTAAAACTTACTTGACTTAACCACATATTTCTCTATATACTGCAAGTTCTGCAAAATAGCCTACAAGCCACATAACGCGAGACTATAATTATCGGTATTTATGAGTGAAGACCTTAGTCATAAGCCACAGATGATCAATAGATTTAACTTTACACAACAATAATAATCATCATCATTGTGAACCTGATATCGTTTCCTCTCTCGTTTGGAGAATGAAATCTCAGAGATAAAAGAGATTTCATGATCACGATCATCCTCTTCAAGAACCACAATACACACACGATTCATTCGCTCGGAGAACGCAGTTTAGGCTAGCAACAAAATGTCCACAGGAATTCTTGTTCAACAGTCCTTGAGAGGGTTGGACTACAGCATAGCAAAGGTGCAGCTGGAAAAAAACAAAAAAACAAAGAGAAGAAAACTCCAGTGGATGTGCGCAGGCAATGGCATTCATTTACACACTTTGACAAAATGATGACTCCACAATTCAGCAGTGACGGAGGCAGCCAATCTGAGTTGATTTAGAGTCAACAGCTAAGTCGACATCATCTCCTTCGGTCCTGTGCTTACAGTTCATTGCCAGAACAGGAAAACGTATCCATACTCAAGCACGTAATGAAACAACACAATCTGGGGGCGCATCAAGTCCAGCCATGTGTTCCAAAGCAGGGCTGAAGGAAGTGATACGGTACTATTTCTCAGGGTAAGGAGGAGGGGATTTGGTACGCTCACTAGGCCTGCTGTATCGCTGAGACTGCAGTTTACCTTCACTTTTTCCTCATAAATGTGTGACTTCAGCGTGGTTAGTTTACCTCTTATCAGCGTCTACAATGGGGCAAAAAATCTTCCAAGGCTGATCTGGTTCAACAGACCCACCATGAGTCATGATGACAGAGGGTGGGAAAGACGATGACAATAAAAGACGGTCCAACGTCCACACACACAAAATGCTGGAGGTCTTCATACAGTCTGGCTCACCTCATGGGAGCATGTCATTCCTTAACAGGCATCTTGGAAGTTAGTAAATGTGGCATGCTTCTCCCACCTAAGACCCTCCCATTATAACACAGTGTAGGGGCAGAGGAAAGTGTTTCATGGTTGATGTTATTTTTACAAGGCTACTAGCTATAATTACATACAGCCTTCCTTGCTTTTCCCGTCTTCCCCTCCAAAACAGGATCTAACATTTAGCCCAAAAAACTGAGTAGTAACATAAAAAAAAGGCATAAACAAGTATTAGGACTGCACTGATTCAGGAATCTCTCAATTCGAATAAAAGTTTTGGGGTTGCGATTCGATTCAAATTCGGTTCTCGATTCATAATCGATTCTCGATTCAATACATGCATAGATTTGATTCTAGACTGCCGTTTTGAGTTACTTTTCCTGTTTGACTGAGGTACAGTTTAATTAGGTCTAAAAAAAAAAACAACAACAAAAAAAAACATTGATTTTTGGAATTTGTGAATTGATTTTGAATCTGTAGAAGATAGAATTGCGATTCATATGTGAATTGATTTATTTGCACATCCCTAACAAGTAATTTATTGAAATTAGACACTGAATGCAGACTTCCTCCAAAACATCCTCTTCTCATCCTTCCTCCAACACGGAGGGGGAACGAACATCATAACAGACAGTACTATGCTGTTGACTGTCCACTCCGGCCCCGCACTGCACTTCCCAGTCTGCCCCAGCAGAAAATCATCAGAGAAGGACTGGGTCTTTGATCAAGCAGTTTTCCATTGCCTGCGGGAGGAGGCTGGCATGGATTGGGAGAACTCTGCGGGTCGGGGATCCCTTCCAGAGGCTCTGACTACTTACCCATGAAAGAGCCAGATGGAACATTCCTGGCTCGCCACAAAACCTTTAACTCTTCCCCTGACTTCATCCACACTGTCTGCAAATCATCGGTTCATTCATGTAGGTAGGCTACATCAAACTATGGAACACCTCACTGCAGTCTGATATGTGCATATGACATGGACATCAACATCATTCATTTCTAGTGTATTTCACCCTGCACCCAACACCCTAAAACAGGCATCTTTGCATATGCCTTAGCAGCTCATCTTTCTGCTTACAATCATTTCCATAAGCCTTTTTTTTAGGGATGTCCCGATCAAGTTTTTTTTGCCCCCAATCCTGATGAGAGTCATTTAATGTTGAGTATCCGATGACACTGAGTTATCGAGTTAGTAAAACCAATCCAATGTAGGCAAGATATGCTTGGTAATTGAATAGCTCTGCTTAAAGAAAACAAGACCCAGAATCCAATAACGGCATGGCTTCCCTGTGCAATCTTTAGCTAGGACACACAGTGTCATAGATGTGAAGCATTCTCGCATAAAGTGAACTGCAGCCTGTTACTAGCGTTGCTAACGTACGTAGCGAACGTTGATAATGTCGATAACATTGCTAACATATGTTGCTAACGTTAGCTTGGCTAACACACGTTGCTACTAATGTACATTACTTACATTGATAACATTGCTAACGTTAGCTTGGCTAACATACGTTTATAACATTGCTAACGTGGGGTCCTGAGATGGCTAGTGGTAGTGCTGTGTTGACGTTGTGTGGAAGTGTGATTGACGTTGCCTGGCAGTGTGAGCTGTATGCACGTAGCAGTGTGAGCTGTGATTGGTCTACTTTTGTGGGTACAGACATACAGACATACAGACAAACCCTGTTCGGTGCCACACTGTATAAATAGCCTACATCACAGCTCTCCCTTATTGGTTTTCAGGATCAGAATTTGATCGGGCTTAATATAGCCCATGCAGATCAATATAGATCAATTAAAGTATGCTGTGATGGGCTCCGATTCCAATCCAATCGGGACATCCCTACTTGTTTTTCTTCATGCTGACAACTACAGAGATAATTGTGCAAACACCTGTGTTCCTTTGGGCTGAATTTCTCACACTAAACACACCAAGTTGTCCAGCAAACCAATTAAGCTAATGCACATCTGTAGCTGTATGCTGCTGTTGTACATGTTGCTGCAGATTTACCCCATGATCCACTCTTTTGAGACAGCACAGAGACAGACAACAGAGGCAGATACAACTTCCACTTGAAACACCTCTGGTTCATAATGCCTACTTTGCTTGTTCCTACAAGTTACAGCAGTACATTTACAGCATTAGCCATGAATTCAACTTGCTATAATAATCTGACTAGCTAATTGTTTTATGCTTCCCAGCTCATTGCTTGTTTGTTTTCCATGACTTGCAAGCATGGATATATAGCTGTCAGTCACATGCTATTTTCTCAGACTCTGAAATTTGAGTTGAGTATTTTTACAATGAGCCAACAGAAATAACTTGTTTGTAAACACAAACGGAAGTGCTGTGAAATGCATATTTTCTACATCCGGGGTGTAGACCAATTAGATAATTTTAGCCAGTAGGCCTACTGATTAATGATTAACTATACCGTCAATGGCCATGTAACATATTTTTAATCAACATAAACAAGTTTGAAATAAAAGCGGACAACTTTCTCACTTTTCATGTCAGTGTTATGAACATTCCATGAAAATAAACAAAAAAGATGTAAAGATACAGGCTAGTGGTAGCACCTCTGCTATTTGTAGGGATAATCAGTGGCATCAATAATGTTAACCCTTAAAGCTATAGACTGGTAGAATTCTAAGATAGAATTCAGATAAAAAAAATAAAAAAAACGTACACCTGAAAGTTGGCCGCAACCTGATATGTGGCAAAAGGGTGAGGAGCGCGCTGATAACCGGGGAGTCACTAATCGAGACAATTCAGGCTAATAGATCAAAAGGTGAGACCAATTATATGTAAGAGGGCGAGGTTGTTCCCATGCAGCCTATTGAAGATGCACCTTAAACATTAAAATGTTATCCATGACCTATTTCACAAATTAGGAATAAACCATAGACAACACACCGGCATCATCATTTAGCTTGGTGCTACCTAAATAGGCCTATGTTTGGGTTAAGAACTATTTACCATCTATGGAACTAGGCTAACAGATAATAGAAGCATAAAAAGTCTTTTGAAAACTGTTGAATATAAGCTTAGTCTTGAGTCTGTTTAGACAATACGCTCATTCTGTTATCAAAATGCACATATCTGCGGGGTACCATGGATGTTAGGCTCAGTGGAGACATTTCTGGGTAACAAGCAGGCACTTGTGCTTGCTAGATTGTTTCATTTAAATGATCTCTGTATCCCCCGCAGAGAAAGACAAGAAGACAAAGCTGCATTTTGTTATTTGAGGTCTCCAGTCCTGCACCAGTGTAGGAGATTTTCAATGCCTCTCAAGCAGCACGACTCATACAAGCCAGCCTAGTTAATACCATCACCATGGAGACAGCTCTTTGGCAACTCCTGAGCTGCTCTCTCATTGGAGTCTAGGCACACGATCATTCATGCACACACACAATGAGACACATGCACGTACATATGTTACAAGAATAGCAGACTTCCCCGTACCACAAACACGTGTGCATCTAGAGTTGGCGTGATAAAGATAGCCTTCTAATGATAAC
Organism: Parasudis fraserbrunneri; assembly: GCA_900302295.1. Lineage (NCBI taxonomy): Eukaryota > Metazoa > Chordata > Actinopteri > Aulopiformes > Chlorophthalmidae > Parasudis > Parasudis fraserbrunneri. The sequence goes on from OMKL01048414.1 coordinate 12,807, forward strand.
AGAGAGCTATTCCTGCTTTGATAAGTAGGTGTAAAGTGTGAAATACATAGTTACAGGACACAGGTCTTCAGTGACTAATATTCTGTCACTGTCAATCATGTCACCCATAAACTTTGACCTTTAAAGAGCTATTCAAATTATTGCCGATTTGGGGCTAGGTTACTCTCTAGGATGCATTCATAGGATCACAGTCATGGTGAAATAAATAACCAGGAAGAGGGAAAATGCGTGAGGATTCTCAAACAAGAAAATTGCTCAACTGTTAGGCCTAGACCCCAAGTACAATGGATAGACTAAATAAGACACATTCCCCCTATGGTTTGTCACAAGTCCCAATTTCTGCGAAGAGAACACACAAATGACAGAAACTAAATCAATGAACTGTCACACAGGAATAGCTCAAGACACAAGCAACCGAGCTGTTGATGTAGCATCACGCCCCCACAGAGCAGTAGTAAAGTTAAGTTCAAAGCACCAACAGGATGTGATAAATCATGGAAATGAACACATTATAGATCTTTACAAGATAGGAGTATTATATTTTACAACCTTAGCTCTTCCTTAGCGTTACGCCAATCCACTAATGTCATCCTAATATGATCAAACTAGAATCCACAAAGCATTGTTTCACATTACACTTGACTTAAGGCAGACTTCGACTATATATGGTCATGAAGGACATATAACGTTACATAACTAATATTAACAGACAGCTACAAAACTTAAGCTTGAACTATTTCCTCACATAATGATGGATATGGCCCAGCAGCAACTAACAATTACGGGCTAACGTTAGGCAATAATGCGGGGTCAGGCTAATTGCTGGAAATGAACACAGCAACGTTAGTTTCAGCTAGCTGGCCACTGCTACCGTTTACCAAGCTCCAGCTAACAATAACGGTAAAATGGTCTTTCCGTGATTTTAACGATTTGTACAACCCACATGTCAGGACTCTGACCAGTGGAAGAAAAAATAACATTATGATCAATTCAAGAATACTGTAACGTTAATTAGCTAGCACATCATATGTGACATCTAACGTCAAACATGAAACGCTTCGCGGAATGCTTCCGTTTCAGGGAGTAGTTGGGGGTACGCGCTAACGTTAAATCCCGTTGACGTTGTTGTTGAATCCAAGGTAGCAAGTGAAGCTAGCCAGACATCCAACGTTAGCTGAAAGTTAGCTTTTGACACAACAATGGTCACTTACCTGGTCTCGGATTTTGAGAACCACCATATTTAAAAGGTTTTAGGTCTTCTCATGCAAATTCATAAAAGGATGTTCGTCGTCCTCTGAATGACAGGGTTTTTCGACCTAGCTAACACTCCCGCTGGTTTGTTGCCAGTTAGGCCTAACGTAACGTTAGCTTAGCTATCTTGCTAGCTTTCTAAACCTGATGGCATGAAGTACAGAAGCAGCGGAAACTCCATAACATTACCGCCACCGTACTTCACCACCCAGAAAGACGCATTTCAATTGGTCAAACGGCTTCTCGTATGAAGTAACAAGGTTAGTGGTTGGTTGTTCACTGACAGCGCTGTCGCTGACGCAGCCTAATTTCTCCATAAGGTAGAGCAAGATGTAACGATTCGTCGGTTGAATAAAGTATTTGTGACATGAATTAACTATAGGCCATGAATTACAGAAAAATATGTAATGATAAAAGTAACTAATAAATCGTCCTTTATATTATAGTAAAACTGCGCGGCCACTAGAGGGCAGTGAAGGCAAAGCAATTTGACAAACTTACTGTCCAATTAGCTAGTAGTGCAGAGAAAAAAGTTTACATTTGTTTATTTAACATGCAACCATTTAACTATATAAAACCGCAACGCGCAATCTTTGAGCATGCACATGCTTTCACCACAGAGAGGGATGTCACACTTTGTTTGTTTTGTTAGTTTTATGTAGGCTTCCAGTTAGACCCAAGGTTAACCTCAACAATGTATTATTATTATTATTATTTTTATTATTATTATTATTATTATTATTTTACAACAACTGAGCTGTCCTGCCAAGAACTGTGCAAATAAATGTTGGCTAGAACGGCACAGAAACGCCCATGCGTGCGTCGGGGAGGTGGGGCAACCGTACCGAGGGGCTGATATCATGGCTAAATTACATTTTTACCAGCTGACCTTTTGTGTGTTTGAGACATAAATTACGTTGTTTTCAGTTGTGGTTCATTATGGACTTCCCTAGTATTTTAAACAAGCATGCAGGTTTCAACTTTTCGTGCTGTATTTTATACTTAGTGAGTTAAACTCACTGAGTTAAACTAGATAGCTAAAGTATCATAGCTATGCTAACTAGCCGAATGTGCAGTAACGGAGAGTTGGCTTACTGACAGGAAGTCAACACCAGCTATTTAACGATAACGTTAGCTAGATCAGAGACATGATTAGATGTCTGAAATGTGAAAAATGAATACCGCCACTTACGCAAGTCGTAAAAGGAAAAAGCCACAGAAAAGGTAGGTTAACTTAACGTTAGTTGTCAGCTTTTGTAACGTTATTATAACGTATCCATTCTTAAGTATGCACTAAAGACTGTAACTTAGTTTTGGGAAACTCAGAAAAGATATCTATGGTATATTTTCACAACTGAATAAACTAACTGTACTCACTCAGGGGAATTGGGTCGCTGGTACACTGAAGCTAGGAAGTTACCTGAAAAGTTGCTGTTTCGTTGTTGTTGTTGTTGTTAACATTGATAGGGCCCACAATTTATTTTAAAAACAAAAGCAAATTGGCCATTGAAAGAAGTATCCTCAATGGGCTTGCCTTACTTCACAGTGCCTCCAAATGTTTTTTTTTATGAATTTATGATGACATAAGATAAAATTAGTATAAGAATTGGCCTACATGTGTAGGAAATAGCCTATGTTATGTAAAGTACTAATTGTTGGCTCTGCAAATGTACAAATGTCTCTCCTGCACCTTTAAAAATCATCTCCTCCAGCAGTGTAAAGACTGTCACAGCTGAAGAGTGTGCCAAATCAAATCCTTCCAAAAGACACAGGGAACGCTTGAATGGGGAGTTGGAGCGGCTAGCCAACCTGCTCCCTTTCCCCCAGGATGTGGTATCCAAGTTGGACAAACTGACTGTCCTGAGGCTCTCAGTGAGCTACCTCCGCACCAAGAGTCATCTCAATGGTAAGGCATAGTCTGAGTGACTTTATTTAGCCTACTAAATAATAATAATTTGAATAAGGCATTCATACAGTGAACCAGGCTTTCATACAATGAACTAGGGAGAGGACCAGTTGTAGACAAGCAAGTGGCTGGAGGGACAGCAATGTAGTGATATGGTCAAAATATGATATCACAATATTTTTCTTATTTTTGGCGATATGACGACATTTAACAGAATTTCTTTTCCTGTGCAAATTACAGCGTGATTTGACATCTTTTTTGAATGTTGGATATTATTTTTGGAATACAATTGTCATGGTGCCATAGGTGTCATTTTAATCCAATTGTAGCCTGAAATCTTTATAATATTGCTGCAAGAAACAATTTTTAGTTTAACTTCAAAAATACATGTATAATTTCACAATTTCTATATATCATGGACAACGGTATAGTTAAAATCCATACCTTTGCATGGATGGTATACCTCCCATCCCTACAACAATGCTCTTGTCTTAAAAGTGATACTTTATAACTATTGTCATTCGGTGGCTTTACATACTGTACCCACTCTTATTTGACCATCCTGATGAGCCGTAATATGTCAGGAATATGAGAAGATGGTAAATAACTGACCGTTGTTAGAAAGGGGAAAATGAAATAATAGGATTCATCATGCTGGTAGGGTTGACTCTTCGATTCAGTAAACATGCATGTGTAATCTGTATTTTCTCTTCAAATGACAACTGGAACTGTGCTCTTATAACAGTTGTCAATTGAACCCTTGCACTGTAGAACCATATAACTCCATTTAGAAATTTTTTTGGACAGCCCATGTATTTGCAGTTGTGAAGTCAATCCAAATAAATTGGAGTGTGAATGTCATATCACCAGAAAGTACTCAACCTCTACTGTCTTTAACTATGAATGAAAACAACTCTAACTTACCATCTTTAGATAACAAAGCCTGAAAACATTGTTCCTCTGAAAACTTGGAGTTATTTGTCTGAGGTACTCGGGGGTTGGCGATATACTAGTAGAAGTTTTATACATCAGTAGAAATGTGTGCTAAGATATACATTTCCATAACGTTTCTTTTTATTTTACAACTTTGTTTTTTAAATTGTATTAAATATAACAGTGATATATTGTTCCCATTCAAAATGCTAAATACCGGTATATCATGATATGAAATCTAAGCCATATCGCCCACCCCTATTGGCGATTTAAAGCAAGAATATTGTCACACGGTACTCTGCAGCAGTGTATTGTTCTATTGGTCTTCCACCTCACATGAGGGGTTTGAATTTTAGATTAGGCTTAGTTTGGTTTACTAGATGTTTACTTGGTGTTTATGATCTATAGGGCTTAAACCGCAACAAAAAGTCAACTTCTGTTAATTTCTGACCAATGAATCTGGTCAATTATACTGATTCGGCCGAGACAAACGAGTGGAGAGTCTTCAGTTTTGTTTGTTGTTGCTTCTTGAACCATTTTAGACATCCGTGATGAATTTCAATAAGTTTTAGACTCTGATATCAGGAGAATTACAAGGTTTTGTGCTCTAACAGGCTTTAGATAACACTCTTCGATAACAGTGTGTTATTTATGTTAGACTTCTTGCAAGGGAAAAGGCAGTGTTTACCTTTTTAGTGTGGGCCATGAGGTATTCTGATTTATTACTAGTTTTATTCCATGTTTAGGAGGCAATTTCTTTAGATGGCACATCTGCCATGTCTGAAATCCCTCAGTACCTACAGAATCAGACAGAAGCTACTAACCCTACTACCCACACTCTATGCTTTTAGAACCTACTTTCCAGTAGGTTCACCCAGTAGGTCATAAATCAGTCATAAAAGTTACACTTTTGTCCCATTGCAGTAGTGTCAACAGTAGCAATATGCAGCATCTAACTTGGTTGGGCATTACATAATTTGTGATGAACAGACAAAAGTAAACAGTTAATCTACTTACACTTTAAAGGCGCATAGTCTACACTGGGGTTTAAATTGTCCGCTTCCATGATTGTTTTGGTTGTAGTGTCAGTGAAGTCATGCCTTTTATTGTAATTTTTGGGAGTAAAGTATAAATCCACCTCCTGAAAGTAAGCATAATCAATAAAACCAAGGAGGATAAATGGAGGAGATGTCACTGCCATAATTTTACATCATATCCTGTGATTAAAAAAGTGGTATAACACATGCGCAGTTAAAATTTGTCACTCACACTCCACCTGCATCTAAATATATGTCTCATGCAGCAGTAGACTGTGCCTTTTGTTAGCATTGTTACCGTTCTTCCGTGAAATCAATGGCCACCCTCAAGCAAATTAACTAGTTTGGAGCCAGTGGTTTCAGTGAATAATGCTAATAGATCCTGTTTGAATGTTAATTGAAGTGTCATAGCTTTTCCACCTCACTTTTGTGTGGAATGTCTGGGGAAGAAAAATGGCAAACTGAAATTCTAAATATCATAGCATCCCTTTCATCATGTTGACTGCTGAATGCTTTGTCATAGTGATGACCTCTCTCCATAGAGTAGAGGTGGTCTGTCTTGTGGTTGACCCACAAATAGCTCAATGGAGCAAGATACAAAATATTTAGCCTAGGTCCTCCTGTATTTAAGGATAAACATGATGCCTATGTTAGAAGTAAAGTAAAACTAGGAAAGTTCAAAATTCGGACAAAGAATTCTGACTGATTGCTGAGCCTAATTTACCCGATGGGATAGATAGTTTGTTTATCTCATTGGCCCCCATAGGCCTACATGCAGGATTTTTTGGACTCTCAGTGTTTAGTCTTCTCCAGGAACTCTGGTGATTACCCAGACTCCCTAGGGGGCTGGCCTGGGGGTTTGCGTGAGTAATCTAGAACAGACTTGTTGAACCATTGACTCTGAAGAGGACGGTTTTGAAATGGTTTGATAGTTGTTGGCTCACAATACACTTAAACCTGTTTAGTAGAGCATTTGGGGGCTCCGCCAAAGGTTGATGTGAAATGGTGCAAGGGAGAATTATTTTGGCCATAATAGAGTGGCTTAGCATGGAAGAGCGCAGGGAGAACCTTTCAGAGATGTGATTTTATTGCTGCAAAGTAGCTCATTGTCTGAAAGTAAGTTTGAAATCCTCTCATGCACCTTGTCAACATGGTATTGAACAGCCCAACTGAATAATACAATTTCAGTATAATTTAGGTCTAGTCTAGGATGTAGATGAACAGTAGGCCTTCTCTGCAACCATTTTATTAGAGTGAGAGACATCACATCGATATCAGAATTCTTGCATCCATCACACGATACCCCTGAAATTGAGGCATTGTATCTTGTCTTCTACCTGATAACTGATTTACCCTGTTACATAGTCTCAAAGCTCAAGTCTGGTGTTGTAGAATTTTCTGTGGCTCAGTAAATCTGATCTAGATTGTTTGTAAAAAAAAAAAAATAATAATAATAAATAAATATATA
>OMKL01048415.1:0-13397 GCA_900302295.1 Parasudis fraserbrunneri
TGTGTGTGTGTGTGTGTGTGTGTGTGTGCGTGTGCATGTGTGTGTGTGTGTGTGTGTGTGTGTGTCTGTGTGTGTGTGTGTGTGTGTGTGAAGGTGAGAGAGAAGAGAGACTAATACCCTTTCTACAACGTTAAAATAAGCAGGGTCTGGATCCATGATTCTGATTGGCTAGTAAGCATCACGTGACCTCCATTTTGCGGGGTAAATCACATGATCTACCCTGCTTGGGAAGCTGAACCAGGAACTGTCAAAAAGACCAACTGGTCGGTGCGCTTTTTTCACAACTGTCTAACTGTTGTAGAAAAGCAATTAACCCCTCGAGGAAGGGGTAAATGGGTGGATTTACGCCCGGTTGTAAGTCTAAATCCCTTGGCTGCGCCTCGGGATCCGACTATACAACCGGGCGTAAATCCACCCATTTACCCCTTCCTCTTGGGGTTAATTGCTTTATTAGATCCCTGTTGACTCCTGAGGATCTGACTAATACCTGGAACACAATCCCTATCACCATTGGGTGCTTATGCAATGGAAACATTTCTATACTCCTCCAGGAGGCTGAACCGTAGGTATGACCTGGCAGCAGAGGGTTACCCTTATGGAGACCTCACGCCTAACCCTAACCTCAAATTTTTTTTGTTTTGGTGATGATCATGCACTGTTACATTCTGCAAAACCACGAGGTGAAATGGCATGAAAATAGTCTGTCCCAATATGAGCCAGCAAGCTAATGTAATGCTAGCAAGCTTTCAAGTCAAGTCGATGAATTTGTACGGCCCAATATCACAACACATGTCTTAATGGGCTTCACAAGCTCACAGTAGAACAAAAACCCCTTAACTTAACCCTCAATGAAGACAAAAACATAACAGACAGGCACACCCACATGTAGGACAACACGATTAGCCTACCATAAAGAAAACAAATCAACATTTCAATATTATTATGCTGCCATACAAGTGGTGCCATGAGTCTGCTACGTTGGATGGGATTTTATTATGCATTTAGATTATCTGTAAATATCTGCCAAGATTGTTGTCCCAATTTAGATGCTTTGGCAGTTTTATATTCACCATATGGATTACTTTTGTCCCTCATGTCTTTCCATTAATACTCAACTGAGAGAAAGTGGGTGGTCTTTCGTTTTTGAGCTTTTGTTATCAGTCAATCATATGAATGTTCATCATGGTTTCGTCCATCTACTCACATTCCCTTCATGTCAAGACGGGAGCGTTCAGTTATCCTGGATGACTGAACACTTGTCTCATCAATGCTGCACCTGCCTTCGAGGAACAGAGTTAGCCAGATGCAAATTAGCAAGATAATCCAATACTGTCTGCAGATGTCATATTATCCAGGACTAGTTAAGCAACGTATGAGGAACAGGGCCCTAGATTACCCTCATAGAATATAAACACAGACATACAATTCTGCAGAGAAAAAAAAAAATAATAATTTGTCATGAGCAAGCCATGATTATTATCAAAATGAGTTGAGAAAAGTTACATGAGTAAGTAGATGTAATTTAGAGTACATCAAATTTTGGTGAATTTTGGCACTTTGAGGCATCTCTTGGATAGGCTACACAATTAGCAACACAATTCTTCTTTCCTCAGGTAGACAGCTGGATGGTGCATCTTGTCTGTGTTTGTAGACATAAATTCATGTTGACATTGCTAGGCCCCTGCTGTAATATGTAATGCTATGCAAGCTACATACTCCGCGGGTGACAGTATGTCATACATTATAATTAAATGTGTCTCACTCAGACGCATTCTATCGTACCTAAACATGACATGCAGGCCACTTATTTGTTGTTGAAAGTCGCTGAAATGGTCCAATTAGTCCACATTTAAATGGAGCATCTGTTTGCTCTCTGGATGCAGATTATATTGGTTCAAACATTGAAATCTATATTTTCACTCGATTCGATGTCAGCATCCAGAAAGTAAGCAGACTCATTTCAACAACTTCGGGGTGAGTGTTTGACAACGAAGTGGCCTGCATTTCATGTTTAGGTAATATAGAATCTGTCTTAGTATTGTAAGTAAAAGGAATGATATGATATAAAATCACCCAGGGGGGCCTGTGTTCATCTCAGTCAACGTTCATTTCATCGGCTGTGATATGTAGCTAGCGTAGCGTCACATATATTATTGCCGGGGACCAGCACATGTTTACACTTATCAACCCACAAACAATACGAGATATAGGAGCCTCAACTATCCCCCTAATCCTGATGTTACTGGATAATTAGCACACGCGACAAAGTTCTGGTTAGCATTATACGATATGGTCATGGCTTGTGGACAAACAGCCACCTAAAATGAACTAAAGCTTTTGTCCGAGTGCAGACAGCATCACCAAAACACCCTGTAATCCATTTCCAAAACAATTCTTACTTCTTTCTGGTTAGGGACAATACATGATGCCATCAGCATGAGTGTGACTTCTACCCATGACCACTGTTGTACATTGTGCAATAGGAGCATAATCTCCTTTTTATGTTGACTCCAAAACGGAATGTGGCGCAATAATTGTTTTAACTTGATTATCTTCTTTTCATAATTGTTGGAGGCCATAATTGTAATTGAAAATAAAATTTGATTAATTGAGCAGCCCTAGCATAAGTGCATGCACACACACACACTTACAGACTGTCTCTGAAACTATACAAACACATGCGTGTGGGTGCACGCATGCACACACACACACACACACACACACACACGCTCGGGTAATTTGGCAGAACAGTAAAAAGTGCATGTCTAGGATGAATCCACTGGTGAGAATGATTGTTCCACAGAAGTGGGAGGCCAGCCATTACTTGCATAATACTTATGGTTATGTTGCGTCCTTTGTAGCTCAATGGGTAGCTTGATTATGTTGCTAGTACTGAAAGGCTTGTGGCTTAGACACCCATTGGGTCCACTCACACTTAATGAGGTCATAGAACAAATTGATGCCAAATACCACCCACTGCAGAGAGCAGGTTGAATTGCAATGGAAACCCCCCCAAAAAAAAGTACCTATGTACTCATGCCAAAACCATTGCCATTATATATTGTTATCTTATTTGTATCCCTCGCTTGCCAAGATAGACGTACTTGTCTTGAAAAAAAAGTAGGGTGAAAAAGCTACAATCATCTATGTTTGTATCCTTAATGAAGGTCAATACTTGGCAATCATTGTCGACTTGTTAGCCAATTCACTTGATAACCAACAGTAGCAGAATGGGGAGGAGGGACGCTAATGCCTGTGAAATAGCAACGGATATGCAGCCACGTAGCTGCATCAGAATTACCATCTAAACTCTCACTGCAGCACAAAAAGGAATTCAATTACAAACCCATCTGGCATATCCTCCACCATCGCTTCCTGTTTTAATTACATCTTGGTTTGCTCAGCGTGAACGGGGTAGCAATTATTCGTTATGTGTTTTCAGATGGTCATTTGCCATGTGTGTTCAGATGGAGCTACGCGCTCATTGCCATGAGATTAACACGCAGCATCTGACGGGGCACATGTTGGCCGCGTCTGGGCGGGCTTCGACGAGGAGCGGTCACCACACCCTCCATAGTGTGAAAACCCATCATTTTATTGTCAGATGCACATAAAACAGGTGAGGTTGATCCAAAGAGGTGGCTCAGCGAGGCGGATATCAGTGGAGAAAAGAGTAGAGCCCACGTGCTATGAGCATGCATTCACCCCTTAATTAGACGTTGTTTCGATCCTCTCTGGATCTTCGTCAGGTCAAACAACACAGTGTTCTCCCTCCCGTAGGCATGATCAGGAGCTTCTTGATTGAACTGACCTGTCTCAAACTCCGCCCTCTTTCCTTGATCCTCCGATCTCAACTGTTGCCGCATCAGTTGCAATTGGGGGATCTCAAGAAATGAGGGCGGAGTTTCAGATAGATCAATGTTTAGTCAATTGACTAAACAACCAAATCCCTCTGATTGATGTGAAGGGCCCACGTCTCATGTACAGAATAATTTTCTTCATCATGTAGTTTATGAAAGATGAGCACCACTCGTGTGCTGGAAGAATCAATGTGTCCAAACTGAACAAAGGGATTTTCCGCTCACTTAGATCCATGCAGTGTTTCACTTCATTGAACTTTAAGTCTATCAGACCTTTGTCAGAGCATACATGGCTCACATGGACAGGCAGGTAACTGTAGTAACCAATCTCATTCTAATCACTGGCCATATTCATCACATAGTTTAAAAGCAGTGCATATTACCGGTATGAAGGCCTACCATTAGGGAAAATAAACATTATCACATTACACCAAAAGTGAATAAAATGACCAGAATCTAAATCTGAGTATAAACTTTAAATGTATTATATATCTGAACCAGAGATGTACAACACCCACTGTCTTCTTTGAGATACACAGGCATTGAGCATGTTAGGACCCCAAGGTGAGGTGGCGGTATTGATAATTTGGTAATATGTAGATACAGTTATTATATCTACACCCTCCAGATTCAATCCCCCAGGGGCCTTGAACAGGGCTACGGAAATAAACATTTCTTATGTGATACCTCCACGCTGATATTTGTTTAGTCCTGTATATTGAAGGTTTACTCAAACCCACTCTCAAAAGATATGTGGCGAAATAACAAAAGAGGGGATGTCTCTAACTAAAAACAATTTAAAGCTTTTTTAAAGGTTGTGTCATTTTTTTTTTATATATATATTTTTACATCTGTATGTGTTTAGTTAAGGAAAACACACCGTGTGTTATTTCAACACATATCTCCCTATGTGTGTAAGAATGTACACACAGTGTACACAAGAGCACACAAACCCACAGCAAAGAGTTCACATTTCAGTACATCTCTGCAATTGAATCTCATAAAGTGAGAGAGACAGGGAGAAAGAGAAAGAGAGAGAGAAAGCGAGAGAGAGAGAGAAAGATGGACAGAGAAGTAGGCAAAGACAGATGGGCATATTCTTATCTCTGATCGTCAGTGATCAGTCATCCTCCTGCCATAAAATGGCTCTGGAGTGGCAGCCTGCCTACTCAGTCTGTAAGACCTTGAGTTTTGTGAAGGCTCCGTCTTCTCCACGCTGACGTTGTTGCTGTTGGCTGTCATGAGCCATCCTTTAGCCCTCAACACCCCATGTTTAAGCTATTATGGGGGGATGTGTGTGTGTGTGTGTGTGTGTGTGTGGGGGGGGGAAAGCTATTTTATCCTCATAGAAACGCTATCTACTCTAGAGCCCCCTTTCCTTTCTTCCTCCGTTCCTTCCACAAATAGGGATTGTCAGGGGCTAATGGTAGTGTGTGTGTGTGTGTGTGTGTTGTGGTGAGTGTGGTGGTGGTGGTGGGGGTACAGTAACCCGCTTTGTCTCCAGATAATCTGCCAATTGCCAAGTTCTGCTCTGTCTTTCCTCCTCTCTCTCTCTCTATCTCTCTCTCTCTCTTTCTCCCCTCTCTCTCTCTCTCGCTCTCTCTCTCTCTCTCTCTCTCTCCTGTCTCCATGGTAACCTCCTCAGGGCTGACAGAATGGTTGCGGAGGAGGAGTGAACTCTGGGATTGCCCTTTGACAGTAGCTCCTGGTCCTGGTTTATCTCAGCCAATACCGCACTGGGTAAACAATGTATTTAACAGGCCTGGGAGTGGAGGATGACACTGTGGTACATGGTAGTAAGTCAAACCAGTCAAAATCATGGCTTTGGCGAAGCAGAACAGAAATAAAATAAACACAGTGCCTCTTCAGGGGGTAAGTGCATTTGAACTTGAAGCCAATCAAATTGCTGCTGATGGCTCCCTTTGGCAGTTGGCAAACTTTTATTTTCGCATGTCCCCAGACCTGCTGGTGAGAGCCAGAGGTGTGGGCAGCAAGTTTCTTGCAATAGAATATTTGAGATTGTTTTGCTGAAACATTATCATTTAATTACCTTGTAATTAAGTGAAGTTGTTGAAGACATGGTCAGCTGAAGGATAGTTTTTCAGATTTGGAGACTTATTGTTTGTGAGACTTAATCAGCAGGATCCTTAGTTACTAACATTTAAGAGACTTTGTCAATAGAGACCTTAAAGGACCATTGTGTATTATTTAGGGGGATATGTTGGCAGAAATGTAATATCATATTCACAATTATGTTTTCATTCGTGTCTAATCACCTGAAACTAAGCATTGTTGTGCTTCTGTTAGCTTAGAATGAGGCCTTCATATCTACATAGGAGTGGGTCCTTTCCACGGAGCGTGCCATTTTGTTAGTAGCTGAGCAACTGGAAACGACAATGTTAGGAAAACAATTGTCAAAACAACAGACAGAATACACTATAGGAATTATATACTCATGATTACCTGATTCAATGCCATAGTATTCCAACGAGAATGACGAGAGCAGTTGGTTGCCATCTGCAACCTCACCACTAGATGCCACTAAATAACACACACTGGCCCTTTAAGTCATTAGAATTAGAGATGTATGATATGGTAGAACTTTATTATTTCCCTTGGAAATAATAGGGCTCCTAGGGCTACAGAACCGCAAGTGCTGCATCAATAACCACACACTAGATGGATGACACCGAACAAGAAGAGAAACAGAAATCATATGTTTATATATAAATAAATGGAATACAAATAGATTTGGTTAGTCTCATGAGCATTAACATATCTGGTGAAGACTGCAAAAAACACAAATATGGGATACCATGGAGAGGGTGCTCGCTTGGAGATTGGTCAATCTAATAGCCAATCATACAATCATTGGCTGCTCCCAAGGATACAAGGGATTTGCTTGCTTGGTCCGTCCTACTTTGAAAACTGATATGGGAACAAATGCCATATGTACTGTAGGCCACTCATGGAGAGGCTCCATGCTCAAAGTTCCACCAAAACCTTTTCGCCTCAGTCCCTGCCAGCAAATATTTCACAATGGCGAGATGTGATGCCTCACTGACGTGGCAATTCTCTGTTCCTTTAAAGTGAGCAAGCGTGTCAAACTTACCCAGTCTTTCAAAACTGAGTGCAAGAAAGGCTGGGGCTGAGTCTAGTGCCTTAGCGCCAGTAGCAACGTGGGTCAAGGTCAGCAGTAGGTGCCACATACAAGTGCCTTATATCAGCATGCTGGGACCCTAAGGAATCAACACTGTATGTAGACAGGCTTGGGACATTATTTGATGGCCAATTATGATGAGATTCCTGCAAAAAATTGGCCATTTAAGCGATTGGATGCCCTTACAAAAAAGTATCATGGTAGTATGATGGTAATTTCAGTTTTACCATAGAACCGGCCATTGTATAAATAATTTACCATGGTAGAACCATGGTAAAGGTTATGTATCACCATGGTACCACTTTTGTATTTAAATGATACCACTGTAATACAACTGAAACCATGACACAGATATATCATGGTATTTCCATCATGTTTTGGTCGCTACCAAAATCATGGAAATACCATGATACTTTTTTGGTGAGCAGTCCTTTCTGAAACTTGCTCAGAAAATCCTACTTATTGTCAATGTACTAGGCAAGCCATAGGCCCAGATACTCTGAATGGCCTTGGTCTCTAGTTCCTGGGTGTTAAGTTTCATGAGGCTGTGATTATCCTGTAGGTCATAATAGGTCATTGAACACAGTAAGTTTCCAAAAATGGTGTCACCACATGTAAAGGGCTACTATGAGGACTCACATCATCACACATGAATATAATTGGACTTATTCGATCCACAATAGTCTTCGCTTTACAACCATACCCATGTTATGCACTTCCAAGCCTGTTTAGGGACCATAGCATATGGAAACTGTATGCAAAAAAACTGCAGGTTTGGTGGCCCATAACTCCATGGGACTACCATTAATTGGGAATGGCTGTAAAGGGGAGACATTTGTGGTTCCATTGAGCCCATTTTCATTCAGATATCTTGGAGTGGTCAAGGGACACCATTGAAAATAGCCATGCCCATTTCCAGTAAAATGTACCCCGTTTTCTGGTGAGCTAGCATGACATGGCTGGTATCTACGTATTCCTCATAATCTCTAGTTTCATATTGTACCAGAACCCAGCTTAAAAGATCAGCCTTCTCAATGAAATGATGTAGATGAAAAAAATCTCAATCCCTATTGCTATTTTTTCATCTACATCATTTCATTGAGCTGTTTTATTTATTCATTTATTTATTTTTAAAGGACCATGTACAATATTGAACGTAAATGTTGCCATTTGATGTATTGTACCAGATTTAGCTTCAGCTAATTTCCATCTGCAATCCCTTGGCAAGTTACAATCAATACAATTAAATACATAAAATATATACTGCACAATCTACACTGACCATAACAGTACAGTTATACATAACATGCATGACACAATAGACAATTGAGGGTATAAAAATGTATCAGGATAAAGGGTGTAAAATTACACCTTGGCTACACAATCCAGTCCAGACATTAATGAGTACATGTTTGCACAACACAAGGATTCTGTGTCTTCCAACACTGTTAACTCTCAATAACTGTCAAACTAAATGAAAGTGTGCAAAACTGTTGAAAAAAGAGTTGTGGGATATAAGTGAGATTATAAATCAGCATTATTTTTCAGTTAAGTGCCCTTTTAAGACATGTTAACAAGTAAATACCAGTGTCTGTAACATGCAACAAGTAAATAACAGTAACGAGGTGTTCATAATATGCCATGCAATAAGCAAGTTATTTCCAAATCACAATAAAATAGGACAAAAATAATATATTTCAGAGACACTGTGGCCTGTTACCTGCCGTCTTTCCAATTAGAAGCAACAGGGAGTCAAGCTGCACTGACCTGAGCAATGATATAATGAACTGTTTGTTTGTGTGTTTGTGTGTGTGTGTGTGTGTGTGTGTGTGTGAACAACCCATTATCACACCCCGGGCGTTGCGTGTGATACTCATGCACAGACACCCTTAGGCGTGTGTCTTTGACGCACTGTCTATGGCCCTCGGCGCCATCCGTAGTCTCCGTAGCTAATTGTTTAAGTTCGCTGCTGGGAGTTTAACCCGGGACACTGCGGTGGTAGGCGAGTCCTTTTACCTCTACACCACCAAGACATACTTCTGAGACAGCCTTATCCCTACCCATAACCCAAACCTTAACCACACCACTACCCTAAGCATAACCATAATTCCAAACTTAACCTAACCATAACCCTAAACATAACCAAAACTTGAACCATAACCCTAAACATAACCATGAATCGAACCATAACCTAACCTTAACCTTAACTCTAAATGTAATATATTGTGGGGTAGAGTAGAGGTGAAAGCACTTGTCTACAACCGCAGTGACCGTGGTTCAAGCCCTGGGAGCAGTGTTTTATTTTTTTGTTAATGCTCCCTGCTGGTACTGCACCTTAACTGCACCTTTGTACCTGCGTGTACTTTTCACGCACCATATCCATTTTGCATGACACTAACACGATATCCGCATTCTCGTGATACAGGATTGGTGTGAGAGAGAGAGAGAATTGGAAATATTATTTGGAGTGTAAGTCAGTAAAACACTGTTACAAACAAACAGTGTAGGGTCATTACCCTCATCTCCTTACGCCCACACACACACACACACACACACACACACAGTGTAATAGGCTGTGTGCTTGAGAGCTCTGACGGTGATGAATGAGAGTATTAACAATGTCCAATTAGCAGCGAGCCACAATATTTGTGCTGTGTTCATCGGAGTGCAACAAAGCATGTTTCATAAAAAGTTCAACACTGCTAATATCATTCGGTTTATTATTTTTTTTGCATGTTTACGTTAGTTGCTGATGGGGTTACAGTCTGAAACGACAGATGTTCCACAAGGGAGCTGCAATATCTACTTCCGTTCCAGATGCTAGCACACAGCCGACTCCCATTTCTCCCTCTCTCATTCCTTAGCCACACCCACAGTCATCAAATAAATGTGAGCTAATAAACGCACAAATGATCACCCATCAACCCTATTGTTTGAGCTCCATCCTTTGTGACACAACATTTTTGAGTCTGCTCACTCAGGGGTCAACCCCAGCACAGTGAGGCTTACTCGGTCTGATTTTTTAGCCCCCTGGGCTGGGGCCCAATATGCTCATTTGGTAATT
Source organism: Parasudis fraserbrunneri (assembly GCA_900302295.1). Classification (NCBI taxonomy): domain Eukaryota; kingdom Metazoa; phylum Chordata; class Actinopteri; order Aulopiformes; family Chlorophthalmidae; genus Parasudis; species Parasudis fraserbrunneri. Next base: position 10,085 of record OMKL01048415.1, read on the forward strand.
TGGCCATGAGTGAAATGTGAAATGTACAGTGTGTGTTTCTCAGAAGGATATTAGAAATCTGCTCCTAATCACACTGTGTCATATGCCAATGGAGGCCTCTAATTTCCTTGAGGAAGAAGAAGAAGAAACAGAAGAAGAAGAAGAAGATTAAACCTGCTCATGGGTACCCTGGATTTACAGAGCAAATGACCTCACCCAAGCTTAACTGATATAAACTGTACAGATGGTCTCCATCCATGAGGTTGAGATGACAGCAGTGGATTTCAACCTTTATTTACGGAGGGTTGACTGAGAACATATGCTCTGATTCATCTGATCATAAAGGTTCCACACATTCACACCCAGTAAAACCACAGCCTTCTGCAAAACTCCGCTGAAGCAACTCGGAGTCCAGTGCCTTGCTCAAGGTGCAAAACTCATTTAATTTCCCCCACCCAGATTTTTCCCAGTTGATTCAGGGATTCAAACCACTGACCTTTAAGGCCCCTACACACCAGGCCGACTGTCATCCCAAGAACAGCCAACCGTGATAATCTCCCATACTCCCACAATGTATGGCGGGAGTTTGCCATTTGTGGTGGGTTTCCGCATGGTGAATCGACAGAGAGACAAGAGAGAGCACTCTTTGATCCGATCCATATATGGGAATAAACTTTGTGTTGTGACATCGAGGTATGCCCCATTTTACACCAATCGGGGTGGGGGGTACCTTGATGTCAAAGTGCAAGTTTATGCACATATATGGACCAGGAGTGGCTCAAAATGGCTGACAGAGTGACCTAAATCAGACAGATAAAGCAATTGTTCCCTCTTCCACTAAGTCTATCAATCTAGTTCTTAACTGGGAAGACTGAGAAGTGACATATAAAGGAGTATAGAGGGGATGATCAATAACACCTGGTGTTGAACAAAGAGTCCCCCTTACAACTGGGCATGCGCTCTTATTTCCAGCCCCCAGTCATGTTGTAGCAGTCAAATAATTGCAAAGACAAACAATATAGCTGGATCTTCGTCCATTCATTCCACCATCCATTTTCTTTTGCATATCATTTAACACTCCTCCTGGTATGGAGGGTTATTTTCTCTTGTGCAGACTCAGAATATCCTACACATGTCGGCTGTCTCCTCTATAGTCAGGCATTGTGTCCCTGTGACTTTTTTTTATTTATCAAAAGACACAAAGGGATCAAATCGTTGCGTATAGCAAACCTGTAGTTCTTGAAAGCAGATAGGTGTGTCAAGGCTTTTAGGTCACCTTTGCCCAAATGAAATGCAACCTTGGATCAGTTGGGAGCGGTGCCAGCGGAGAGGTGCTGCAGAACTCCGTTTTGGCAAAAGACAGTTGGAATTCAGTTTGGAGAGGAGAGGATGTTGACCCCTGGGCAAATGATTCGCTGAATAAATTGGTCCCAAGCAGCCGTCTAGCGCCAAGCAAGTCAAATGTTCCAAGGACAAGACTTTACTCTCTTTTATCATAGCAAGTTTATAAGTAGAGTCCTTAATCATAGTTGCATTTTTGTAAAGGCTTCACACACAATGGAACAACACCCATTGACCTTGACTCTCCATGAAGATAAGGAAAAACTCCCACAAAAACATGAATAGGAAAAAAAACTAAAACATGAAAGAAACCTCGGGATGGCAATTCCAAGAGAGATCCCACCAACCAGGACGGTCAGGCGTGCACAATGAAGTTGGTACTGTATGAGTCCACAAGATCTGAGACATAAGAGTGTGTGTGTGTGTTGGGATATCTTGGCAGAGAGGCATGGGAAAGAGGTGTATAAAGTGCTGATACAAATGAGCTGTGGACTAACAAGGGTCATTACCCTCATCTCCCTTCTGCGCACACACACACACACACACACACACACACACACACACACACACACACACACAGACAACTGTAATATGCTGTGTGCGTGTGAGCTCTGATGGTGATAAATGAGAGCGTCATCGTGTCTAATTAGTGGCTAGCCATTACAGTATGCTGCAGACTGTACACGGTGTGGTGTTAATAAGATCGAATCGAAAACTACATTGTCATTTATGTATCTTCTGCATATTTATGTTGTTTACATTTGAGAGATGCTAATGGGCTTAACACGTCTCATTTGGTCTTAATAAGGCCACTATAAATTGCACAAATTCTGGAACATCAGGGATTTTACTATAATTTTTTTAATGTTGTATTTAGTATTTCTTAATTTCTACTTTCCCATTTTAGTATATTTAAATGTAACAGTTAAGGTAGTACTGTGATACGGAGTTGAAGATAACTTTGTCTCTGTTTTTTTACCCATGTGATATCAAAGGACCATATTGAAGGTTCATGATGTAACTTTCGTGGAAACCAATCTGGATGACATTTGTTTGAGTTTATGTTGTCTCCAGCACTGTTGCTAGTTGCTGTATCATCAGTTGGCTTGGTGATGCATGAAAAAGAATCATCATATTCCATCATAAACATAGTTTTACTTTAGAATTATGTTTAATGCGTGCCCAACATCCAAGCCACCAGAATTTTAACCCCTAGCCCTCTTTCCTGATTCATTTCCTGATTCTTTCATGATTCGATGATTAGGTATGTAACAATTTTAGATTTTTGCGTGGCTGCACACATCTGTGTGTGTACATACCCATCTACACTCTGATTTTTCTTTGTTTTGTGTTTATCTTATGCCCCTGAGCTCCACTGTTGTAATTCCTCCATTTTATTTCCCATTTTTCAGAGCTTTGATAGAGTTACAGCAGATATCTCCAAATCTCTGCAAATCATACCAATACTATCCGGATTTATAGTTGTTGTTGTTGTGTATGACACATTGAAATAAAATATGTTGTCATGAGGGATTTCCACTTGTCAAACCCCTTTGAGGGCTTTTTGGATCTCCCCTGAATGTTTCCTCTGGTTTTAAATGCTGCTTAGTGATGTGTTTTAATACATGTAAATAAAGAAATAAAATAAGAATAAAATACCGTGGCAGACAATTCACATTATGGATTGGACATACTGTATATTGTGCATTAGGTCAAGTTATCGGATACAATTTTCCCCCTCAGGAAATACGACTTAAGCTCCCTCCCATGTCAGGTGTCCAAATCGGAGAAATCGGGGATCTTGATGGTACACAAACTGCAAGAGTTGTGAGTTTGTTTTTAATTCCAGCCAAAAACCATGTGAACGAGCAGAAGATATCAAAGAACACAACAAACAAACACACAAAACACAAGACACATAATAAAGTACAAACCGTTTATAGATGAAGTAGAGAACAGAGCAGGGAGGGGACATGCCAGACTGGCGGTTTGG
>OMKL01048415.1:13417-24389 GCA_900302295.1 Parasudis fraserbrunneri
TTTTGGCGTGGATGTACTCTGAGTGCGCGCACTGGCCACCGGCCAGGGGGAGAGCGCACAGCCCCTGAGGAGGGAGCACTCGGCAAGGTGGGCTCGGGGAGGGAGCCATCGCATGCAGCTAGGCAGCAAGCCGGTGCCAGAGTGGCCCACAGGACAAGAGGAAAGGTGGTTAAGGGGGAAGCAGACACATACCGCTAGGGCGGCTAGCCTCTAGCCAGAAGATGATTGTGCATAGGGAGTGGTCGAGGGGGGGTTGGACGAAGTGACATGTTGGTCCATAGCGAGAGTGGAAACCGCATATGGGGGTGTACCTGTAGTGAGAGAGGAGAGACTAGGAGGCATGCATAAAGGAGTAGTGGCGCATGTCACCGGTGCAAGCCTTCTCCCAAAATGTCATTATTCAACTCCCAATTCCCTGACACGATGGGCTACCCCGGAGCAAGTGTGTGCGTGGCCACGGCCAGAAGCCGTGTTGGGATTTCCTATCCAGACTGGAGGCCTATCTCTGATTGTGTACTGCTGACTGCAACAGAGACACATTACAAAACAAGCATGTAATTTGTGATGCGCTGTGACCAATCTGGCTACAGGAAGCCCCCTCATTCTAACTGGTGCTTGCTGCTTTAATAGGTGCTTCAACCTGAGTTAGAGGCAAAATTGTAGACCAAGGATAGCTGGAGATGTGTATGAAGTGTAGTGTCGAAGGGACATGTTACGTCTTGACAAAGTTGTACATTTAGAAATGTCATCATAGCGCCACGATCAGGCCAACTGGTGTGATATTTCTTGTGATGCCTTGGCATACCAATATATATCACTGTGGCGCAGTCTCTAGCACGTACTTAGTCATGGAAAAGCATTTTTGGGACAGACAGACACACAGGCTTACTTATGATCTGCTTGGTCGCAGATAATAAAATAAAAAAGCATTATGTGTCAGAAACAAAAGAGCACAACAGATAACGAGTGGGAAAAGAAAAAAAAAAAGATAGAAAAGGAGAGAAAAAGGAAGCCACAAGACGACACCCTGAAGGCTTTTGGTGGCGTGATAAGACCTCGGCTTAATGGTGTCCAACGTCAAGCAATTCAATGACCACACTTCAGTCTCTTATCCACTGCTCCAGAAGAGAAGAGACATTTATGAATGATTATGTGTGTCTGTATGCGTGCGTGCATGCATGTGTGTGTGCGCACGCTGTTATAATCTGGAGGATCACCTATCAGCGTGTTGAACAGCTTCACAGGAGGAGGGTCACCGCCACACAGAAGGTGATCTTCTTAAAGGATTAACATACTGTAGCATTTAAAAGGCTACGTTACGCTACCTACTGCTGACTGATTTGCGGATTAACAGGCGGCTCATGGAGGGTTGGTGTGAGACACTCAAACGGAATGTGTCTCTGTAATACCCTACGTCGTCAGCGTATGGAGGCACAGATGTTGCTGGAGACCCCGGAATAATAATGAGATAACTCTTTACTTTTAACGGCCCACATCTAGGAAGTCTTAAGGAGGACCAGTAAAATCGCTGCGCTCCCTGGGTCTGTTCATTCGTCGATTGTTTCATTTGTGCATGTGTACTTGTATACTCGATCACTTCCTTGGTCACACAGTTGAACACAGTGCAATGCTGGAATTTCTTCCACACACTCGCCAACTGCCAACTGCACTCGCTTCCAGGCACCTATAAAGTGCTAGTGCATTTGTGTAACTACTATACTGCATGTACAAACTGCTATGATGTATTGTGAGTCTGGTTATTATAATAATTCATAACGTGATGTTGTAGTTTTGAATTATATCCCTGAAACAAAGCGAGTGTCGGGATATTATGGATTCACCCCGACCGCAGCCGCGTCCGCCAGGTCCTGGGTGTCATCGCAACAACTCGAACAGCTTTCATTCAAATCTTTTCAAATTTGCAGTGCACATTCATGACCCTGAGAGGAAGGACCCTATTGACTTTGGAGACCCCATGACCTTTCCTCTAGCGCCTAAACCTCAAATTTTCAAATGAGTGTATCTCCTCATCCATTTGTTGTACAGTCACACACATTTTATCAAGAGATGTGGCTACTGGTGGAGAACAAATGTGTTATAAAAACCCATGAAGTCTGTCATATTGGATTTTCCATCATATTGGATTTTCCATCATATTGGATTTTCCATCATATTGGATTTACACTTTGTTTCCCTACTCCCCCTAGGTTGTTCACTTGATTCTCACAAAACCTGCTGTGTGGCACCTGGGGATCAACATCTTTAAATGTGTAATTTAGATAATTGATGGGCCAAATCATATGGCCGCCAGATCCAATCAAGCTTCGGGAAAACGCATGGTGAACAGGAAATGATTTGTTCCTTTGAATTCTTTGCCGATTTGCACCAAACTTGACATGTATGTTTGTCCTATAATAGCAAGGAGGCCTGTGAAGCTTTGAGTCATTTGGCCTCATGGTGACACTATTCTCACAAAACTAAAAATATGAAATACTCCTCAACGGCTTGTGTGATCATGATGAAATTTTACATGTGTTGTTACTTTGTGATATCCAGTGTTGGGGAGTAGCTTCACTGCATGTAATTAAATTTGTAGTTTAACTACATTTTGCAGCAGCTTACTGGTAGTTCAACTAATTTAAATTTGGCAAAGTTATTATAGTTGTTAATTACTTTTTTTCTATTTTCAGGTGTAGTTAACTACTTAAGCTACAAACTGTTTATTTGTCTATCAAATAAAGGAATAAGAACTTTGAGAGACTGCTCATGTGTCATAAATAAGAGATTCTGCTATCATAATGAAGCTGACAGGCCCATTCTGTAGACCAGTGTTCTGATCAAGTTGTTAAATTGTCTAAAATAGTGAAAGTTAAACATAAACAAGTTCATATACATCATATTGTTGACTGTTTTACCTGTTTTGATTATGCAAGGCACAAACAACAAAAAGTAACACTCCTTGCACTTTTTTCTGTGAAGAAACCAGATTAGATATAGGGTTATTTAGTGTTGGTTTATGTATGACTAGCAGGCAGCTATTAAAATGACGTGTGTACTATAGCTTTTGCAATAAACTCAACTGAGTGGTATATTATGCAGTCATGTGACTTCCTTTTGTATTATAATGTGTAATAATTTTGTATTGCTTTGCATGTGGATATAATACAATTTGAAACATAGTTTGAACTACTTTCTCTAAGTAACTTTAGTTAACAAAACTATATTTCTCCTGAGGGTAGCTTTGCTGTAGTCTTCCAGTGTGAAGTAATTGGTGGCTTGCAAAACTATGCTTTCAAAGTAGCTTCCCCAATGCTGGTGACATCCTAGCGTTGTTATCTATATGAAAATGACACGTACAACTATAAGGCCACCATTTAGATTTCTCAAAAACAGATTATTTTCCCCTACTCCTCCGAGGCTGTTCATGTGTTCCTCACTAAAACTCAGGGGCATGATCAAAAGGTATCCTTGAGGATACAGGCCATTTCATGGATATACCCGCTGTTGACCACCGGCGGCATATTTCTAGTTTACTTCATGAAGAGACATGTCACATGTAATCTCCGAGACCCATCCGATTTTCAAACATTCCATATACAGCGTTTCAGACACCTGGGGACACTGCGCTTTGAAAATGGTATTGGATGGATTGATTTTCTGCTTCCTATAGTGTAAAAATACATTCTCAAAGTCTGTGAAATCGACAGATATTACAATGTCCTGTTACTTGGCTACACGCGATATAGTGAAATGTGGTATTTACTGACAGAGAGTTCTTAAAATATACGTTCATAAAAGTATTGGAGAACCCATTTTCAGATTTTGAATGAAATCTGACATGTCGCTGTCTTTCGGTTGTAAGAGAGAGGGCAGTGGACATGGACATTCGGCAAAGAAAAGACATAAAATCAGCTCCTGCCTTTTCTGTTGCATGCGATGAGTCCTGTGATGTGGATGATATAGCCCAGCTTGCCCTGCTCTGCAGACATGTGAATGATGAGGTTCCACAAGAGGAATTTATTGAGTTACTGCCACTAACAGGCCAGGCCAGACCAGGGGATGTGTGCAGCAGTCTTAAAGACAAAGGCATCAGTACCAAAGGAATGGTATCTATTGCTCCAAGCATGAGGGGTACTAAAGGGGTTTGTGAGCCAACTGCAAATATCACGATCGTAAACTGTTGAACTTTCACTGTGTCATACACCAATAGGCATTGCGCACACACACATTCCCAGAGGAAATGAAAGAAAGTGATGGACCTGGTTATCCAAATCGTCAACAAAATCATGTGAGATGGAACCACCCTCAATTGCGTGAGCTCCTGAACGAAGTCAACAGTGGATACTCTGATCTCTTTATGTACAATAAGATGCGGTGGCTGTCCAGAGGTTCGGCGCTGAAATGGTTTGCAGCCTGCCTGCAAAAGATAAAGCAGTTCATGGGGGGGGGGAAAGGATACACTTACAACAAACTGGAGGAGTGGTTTGAGAAATTCTAATCCATGGTTGACATGACATCCCATCTAAATGATCTAAAATCGCTATGAAAGGAGAACACTGCTCCTTTGCTTCTTGAAGAGGTCACGTCCTTTGAGCACAAGTTGGTAGCGTTTGCGAGGAATGTGAGAAGCTTTATTTTAACAGGTTTCAAAGAACTCAGCCTATCAGAGCTCAAGCTGGAGTTGGTGGACATAAAGGCCAAAGATATGTGGGCTTCCAACTTCCAGCACTTACAAACGGAGGATTTGGAGCGGCAGAGGGCTATCGTGGCACACAGCCATAAACCTCTCTCTCTCTCTCTCTCTCTCTCTCTAGCCTTCAGGGCCATAGGCAGCAAAACAACTGCTTCATTTGTTAAAATCAGTATTTTTTTAGTTAGTTATATTTGCAAGTAGGACTTTTATGTTGTTTGAAAATGGTTCAAAATGAGAAAACCTCTAGCTGCTTGTGCTGCCTGTTATATGGGCGAAATAAGTGGACTATAACAGTTTCTGTTTTGTAAATGCAGTCTTAATGGACAAACCTTTGTTGAGAAACATATTTTTCATATTTAAATAGTTTGTCACCCACCTGCACCGTAGGCAGCAAAATAAACTACATTATCTTCCAAATCTGTATTTTTCAGTTTGACCTTTTATGTTATTCGTATCTAAATTAGAAAGATAGCTTTGTTTTTCTGTCCAATATGTTGTGCTTCCTACTAAATATGGGCAAAGTAAGTGGACTACAACTCTTTCTCTTCTGTAAATGCAGCCTAGAGTTAATGGATGATAATAAAGCTTTATCTTTTTTGTTTTTAAATGCATGATGTTTTCATAAGCTGCGGCTCCCGAGGTAGGTCTTTTTCTTTTAATCTGGAAAAATGTCTCCTACTGTCAAAAAGGTTGCTGACTCTGAAAGTGAGGCTGAACTGACAGTGAAACGATGTCAGTCGATGTCAGTACGTGAAGATGTCAACCATTTTCAACAGGCAAATGACATAATATTAGTTCAAATTAGATGGCAGATGTGACTACGGAGATCCCAAACAAACAAAAAATGTTTGTCATTACATATCATTACATGGTTACTTAAAAAAAAAAAAGATCCATTGCAAAACTGATTGGGGATATGATGTGAAAGATGAATTATAGTGTCTTATCTTGTCCAGGATATACATTGGTGGGTACGGTGAGAGGTCGGATGCTTGTGCTCATCCTCTTCACCACAACATACGAGGACAGTACACCCTAGGGGTCCCAGAAACTACTAATTCCTGCGTCCTTCCAAAGCACTTAGACGCAGCCTGGACCACAGTGGGCTTCTTCTCTATGTGCTCTGCTTCTTGTCTTGATTGTTGGTGCAGTTGAGGCACAGTGTCCCTCTTCCAGCAGTAAGTGAACAAAAGGTTCACACTATATGATGAAATGGAGCAGTGTCTGGTGAAGATCCACCTATACTGTGTTGTCAGTCTTTGCAATTATTTCACTTCTGCGACATGACTGAAGCTGACGCATGCTCAGTTGGAATCCTCTTGGTGGCAAAATTGAGATCCGCAAAATGGGGAATACCTCAACGTCATATGCCCATATATGGATCAAGAGTGGCTAAAAATGGCAGACAGAGCGACCTGAATCAGATGGATAAAGCAATGTTTTCGGATTCTAAACTCCCATTGACTTTGCATTGCAGTGAAGGGGGCGTGGCCAAATTAACATCCCAGGAGTGTAAGCAGCTCATGTGACCTGACCCAGCGGGCCTACGGATCTCAGCTCTGGAACCAAGTTGAACTTTCTGCTAATCATCATAGTACTTCCCAAAGGCAAGTAAAATACATATTTGAATGTTGCAAATCAGTGGCATTTCCCTTTAAATACATGACACAAACCCTGAGAGCCCAAACAGTGTGCCACGTGAGCAGTGCCAGAGCCCTGAGCTGGCTTGACAGAATGCAAAATTAATATTAAATGCATTATGAGACTAGTCTACTGCTGCAGTTACACTGATACATTTAGCAAACTAGCAATATTTTTCGTACAATTTCAGAGTTGAGAACTGAGTTAAGAGCCTGACCTTGTCCACTTTGACAACTGTGTTACCAAGCGCTGCCAAAGCTTTTTCTAAGGGAGTGAGAACAGTGGCAAGTCCACCTCTACCACTGTCTTGAAGGGACGGTCTGCATTTTTAACAACTCTATCTGATTTGTCACAAACTAGTATAGTCCTCTCAGTCCATCCTAAAAACACACCACTGTTTTGGTTTTTGAGATACTGGGAGCAGAAACATTTGTTAGCATCAAGCTAAGCATGCGAGTGGAGGTCAGTGGTGGCTTGAATGATGAGACTAGGATAAGTCGATGTTGTCGTAAAACCGTTGATGTTGATCTCGTCCCCTTTACCACTGGGAAGCAAATTGTGCTGTGTTGTCTCCCAGTGCTGAACTTCTTCCATAAGAACTTCAGGGCTAGCGATGTGTTGTTGGAGAACGATCTTGTTCTTTTGAATGGCTCTTTGGCAGGAACAAAGGGAACCGAGTTGCACTAGGACAAGAGCCTTTCTTCTGAGCGGTGATGTAGGAAGGCAATAGGTGGTGGAAACCTGATAGAATAGTGGACTAGATAGAATTAGACTCACTTTTTACTCGCTATTGTTTCCTGACCTATCCTGTCATTTGTCGTTATAGGGAAACCTGCAATACTAATGAAGGAAGAGCAATTCAATTTGAATGACATTAAAATTAGATTGTAGCCTATACATTTTATGCATTACTATTGATGCCTATTAATCAGTTAAATACTGTAGCCTACAAACCTGCTGTAGAGACGTGTCACATAGTTCTGTGCTGCAATTCCGTGCTGATTAACTATGTAAAAGTAAATTAATTAATAAAAAAAAAAGGTAAACAAAGTGTTGTTCAAAAGAGCCATTTAATTGAATGACTCCCGGACGGTAACAGAGCCATATGATTTGGCTCCCTTATAAGAGCCATAATTTACATCACTGGGTGGGGCTGCATCCCATCCTAATCACATCATTCTAGAATGGGTATGGAGCATGAATATTGCTTAGCAACTGATTTTAGAATGTTTCATGCCCCCCATTGACATCCACTAGCGTGCTTAGCATGGTGCCAACAAATGCCAACATTTTCTGCATAAAGTAGCTCAAAAACACAAACACTGGTGGTGCAATTGCTTTTCGGGTAAACTGAATGGACTCCCAGTTAGCATGGGGAAGTCCACTCCTTACCCGGAGTGCTATGTATCCATCCAGATCATTTTGGTGTGATTCGCTTCGTTTTGAAGATATCTGCCATAGAGATATCTGCCATTACTCCAATACAATGGAGCTGAATGGCACTCAGTTTGTGGCACTCAAAGCATCAAATAAATACATTTGAAAAACTCAAAAGCAAAGTCACTTTCCAGAAATCATGACCCAGTTACTCAAGATAATCCACAGATCTTGTTGTGAGCAGTTTCACATACACCCCAATTCATTATTATGGGGGGTCACATCGAAACGATCTGGATGGAAAGATAGCACTCTGGGTAATGGGGAAAATGTGTTTTTTTGAATTTGGGTGAACTGCCCCTTTAAAGCTACTTCGTCCTCTGCATGCCCCAGTTTCTTAAATTAAAACCTTCTCCTCACTATATCTGAAAATACACAGGATGCACTTTCAAATAGGGAAGCAGATGATTTGACAGGTTGGCCTATCTTACAAATGTCCCCCCATGTGCATCTCCCCTCATATTTGTGCACATTCTATGAAGAGAGCCTCATTCACTGTGCTCAGCTGCACTCAGTCTACTTTGACTGAATTAACTTGTATTGAGATACTGCAATCCCTGTAACACTGCTGTTTTCTGTGCATACTGATGCACATCTGACAGTTTCTGATTCACACATGAATTCAACAACCACAAATGCAGAGCTGAACCAGTTTGTCATTGGTTGAGGGATTTGCCTCAAACTGGGTTGATATATGGACAAATCCTCCCACATAGCAGACAGATCTGGTTCAAGCTAGCACTGCTAGTATTCGGACAGCACTGGCCTGTGGCGTGTGAACCGAGCATGGACCAGGTGCCACATACCTATGGTAGAGTCGGTCATACTGCCTTCTGAGACATGGCCACCTCATGGCCCAAAAACGTAACCACCCATGGACCATCATTCTGTGCTGTATGAGGCAGAGGTGGTGGACTCGAGTCACATGACTTGACTCAAGTCAGACTTGAGTTGCAATGTGAGGTCTTGCGACTTGCTTAACTAAAATTGATCAAAGACTCGACTTGACTTTGACTTGGAAGTCATGACTTGAGATGTCAGACAGATGACTCGAAAGACTTTTTTGTTAGGCTAAATATTTTCATTTTTGTAGATATCAAGAATCGAGCTGAAAGCATGTTGAAAGGACCTGCCTAGATTTTTGCCTTATATTACCAGACCTTTCTGACAGCTTATGAATTGACAGCGTTTCAAGGCAGAGTTTCATCATTCAATTTGAAGTCCCTCTTTCATTCAACGTCTTAGAAAAAGATTTTAAAAGTGCCATAATCAACCAACCAAATCAGCTCTCTGTTTTAATGTCACTCAATATCCTTTTTGTTGAAAACTGTCAATGGAAGGCCTAATTAAAGGAGAGATGGCAAAAATTCTTGCATTGTTGGAGAAGAAGAATTTACATATCTGCAGCTTACAAATGTATCTGAGCAATAAGTAGTGATTGGTGGCGGGATGACAGGGTGACTATATTACAGTCATATTCCATTATGTTAGTGAAGGCCAACAGAAGCAGAGATTTCTCGAGTAGCAACAACAAGGCACACTACTTGATATTTACAGTATCTATATCAACCGGTCCATCGTCATGTTTTGTCTGAGAAAACAATCGATATCTTTTTAAAAACATTAAATGTATTGATAAGAGTATTGATAAGTATTCCATCCCTGGTTGTAGGCTAATTTAATGGTTACAGGGGCAGTTTTCTTATGACATGGCTTGCCATTGTACCCCTTTCTCTCCTGTTTTAAGAGCCTCTTTCATGGTGACTTGACTTGTGAATTGCTTAACCTGAGCAATGACTTGACTTGTCTTGCTTGACTTATAGCAGGGTTCAAGGGGTTATGTGGGCCATCACAGGATCAGACCAAATTTGCTATGTGAGCTAACATTCACAAAACTGCTGTGTGGGAATTTGGACTGGTCTACAGTATGTTCCTGTGCACCCTCACCTACTAAACTTCATTTTCCCTCGTTTTTATTGTATTTTATTTTAGTTTGAATGCATGTACTTCCACATACTACGCTAGATTCTCTGCAGATTCCATAGCCACGCTACAAATAAAAACTATGGAAAATGAATTGAAACTAACGCGGACGTCTTTGTCAGCGTGACTAGGGGACAGTTTAAAAATACGTTTTAAGCCATAACATTCAACTTTTCAAAAGTCTATAAAAACATCAAATTACAAATGTCTTATACAGTGAACTTTGCCTCTGAAAATGGTTAGAGGTAATGTGATATATGTGGGGTGACTAGTAAAATGGTTAGAAGTAATGTGATATATGTGGGGTGACTAGTTAAGGGAAATCAACGCATATTAACACCGGCGTGGTCCTTTAAAGCCCCGATCTGGCATGTTTGACCATGTATGGGGTCACATACATTCTTGAAAAGTTGGAATTGTAGATGGAAACAAAATGGAACTTTCTTACCACATAATAAACGAGAATATAGGTCTGTTTAATTCCAGTGTTTGCAAATATTACCCATTTGCAAACCTATTACAGCCCCAAACTACAGCAAGTACAGTTTACAACTCATATTTATCTGTTAGTGTTTATAGTCCTTATAATAAGAGCTCAGGCAATCAACTAGATGATAGGCCATATTCTCTACATACAGTAGGCTACTGTATAGACCATATTCTCTAGATACAGTAGGCTACTGTATGGACCATATTCTCTACAGTAGGCTACTGTAGAGACCATATTCTCTACAGTAGGCTACTGTATAGACCATATTCTCTACAGTAGGCTACTGTATAGGCCATATTCTCTAGATACAGTAGGCTACTGTATAGGCCATATTCGCTAGATACAGTAGGCTACTGTATAGACCATATTCTCATACAGTAGGCTACTGTATAGACCATATTCTCTACAGAAGGCTACTGTATATGGGCCATTCTACCGAATTCGTGCAAAGTCCAGAGTTGAAAACACATTTTCAAAAGTTGTTTTTTTCCAAAAACCTTGTCCATACATATATTGTACCATATCTCTATGGTACATATCTAATAAGGGCGCAGTCAAATTTCATATATAAATGTCTGCCTGTTCTTGAAATGTTTTTCCGCTCCTGAAATGTGTCACTACCGTAACATAGCAACACACTACAATAAAAACCATTATATTAATCTGTTAATATTGTGTGTCCATACACCCTCTAAAGAATAATTTAGTAATTTATTATGAAGGGTTTT